>PVKU01006407.1:0-104471 GCA_004027475.1 Anoura caudifer
CCCTC
Source organism: Anoura caudifer (assembly GCA_004027475.1). Lineage (NCBI taxonomy): Eukaryota > Metazoa > Chordata > Mammalia > Chiroptera > Phyllostomidae > Anoura > Anoura caudifer. The sequence goes on from PVKU01006407.1 coordinate 6, forward strand.
CATGTGATCTCCATTTCTGTGTTTCTGTTCCTGTTCTACCTGTTTACTTAGTTTGCTTTTGTTTTAGGTGTGGTTGTTAATATCTGTGAGTTTGCTATCTTTTTACTGTCCTATTTTTTATCTTCTTTTTCTTAGATAAGTCCCTTTAACATTTCATATAATAAAGGCTTGGTGGTGAAGAACTCCTTTAACTTGACCTTATCTTAGAAGCGCTTTATCTGCCCTTCCATTCTAAATGACAGCTTTGCTGGATAGAGCAATCTTGGATGTAGGTTCTTGCCTTTCATGACTTGGAATACTTCTTTGCAGCCCCTTCTTGCCTGTAAGGTTTTTTTTTTGAGAAATCAGCTGACAGTCTGATGGGAACGCCTTTGTAGGTGACTGTCCCCTTATCTCTTGCTGCTTCTAGAATTCTCTCCTTCATTTTAATCTTGGGTAATGTAATTATGATGTGCCTTGGTGTGTTCCTCCCTGGATCCAACTTCTTTGAGACTCTCTGAGCTTCCTGGACTTCCTGGAAGTCTATTTCCTTTGCCAGAATGGGGGAGTTCTCCTTTATTATTTGTTCAAAAAGTTTTCCACTTGTTGCTCTTCCTCTTCCCCTTCTGGTACTCCTATAATTCGATGTTGGGACATTTAAAGATGTCCTGGAGGTTCCTAAGCCTCTCCTCATTTTTTAGAATTCTTGTTTCTTCCTTGTTTTCTGTTTGGTTGTTTGTTTCTTCCTTCTGGTCCACTCCATTGATTTGAGTCCCAGTTTCCTTTCCATCACTATTGGTTTCCTGTGCATTTTCCTTCATCTCACCTAGCATACCCTTCGTTTTTTCATCTAGTTTGCGACCAAAATCAACCAATTCTGTGAGCATCCTGATCACCAGTGCTTTGAACTGTGCATCTGACAGGTTGGCTATCTCTTGGTCCCTTAGATGTATTTGCTCCGGGGCTTTGATCTGTTTTTCCATTTGGGCCTTTTTTTTGGTGGCGGGGGGTCTGGTCAAGCCTGTTACATATGAGGGGTGGAGCCCTAGTTGTTCACCAGGGTGGGGCAACCCAGTTGCTGGGTTGTGATGCTGTATGTGGGGGAGGGGACAGAGAGGGAACAATGGCACTTGCTCTGATCTCTCTCAGATTTCAGTCCCTTCCACTGCTTACCCCAAGCAAACTGGGCCCTTTTGGTGCTGATCCCTGGATGGGTGGGCTTGTGCACATTCTAGGACCCTGTGGGTCTCTCCAATGAACTCTCCTATGAGGCTGGGAGTCTCTCCCGGCACCTCAACCCTCACAGGTGTTCTCAATTGTTGTTTGAGGCTTTATTTCCTGGCGTTGGGGCCCTGGGTTGTGTTGTCTGTCTTGCTCCCCAGTTTTGCCTGGTTAATCTGCATGCAAATGCATGACCGTGGTCAGCCAGCCACCTTGTGCACCTCACTGTGTCTGCCTGCTGTCACCCCATGCCTGGAGTCTGCCAGCCGCTGCCTGGGCACCCAGGACAGCCAACCACCACTTTTTCCTGCTGCGACCCTTCTCTGCTGGCCGCTGACTCTGCCCCTCTTACCAGTATGGATGAATGGTTGTTGGACTTCCATACAGTTCAATTTTCTGTCAGATATGGATCTGTATGGTTGTTTTTTTTTTGTTTGTTTCTAAATTTTTGTTGTCCTTAATTTTGGTTGTGTGAGGAGGCACAGTGTATTTACCTATGCCTCCATCTTGACCAGAAGTCCCCAACCTGTTTATATTTCCTTTTATTTGTGCCTTTAGTAAATATCCAAGACATTATTGCCAAATCCAATGGCAAGATACTTTTGTTCTATGTTTTCTTCTGAGATTTTTATTGTTTTGGGTCTTACAGTTAGGTCCTTAATCCATTTTGATTCAATTTTTATATATGGTGGTAGGTAAGGATCCAAGTTTATTCTTTTTGCATGTGGTTACCCAGTTTTCCCAGCATCATTTGTTGAAAAGTCTGTCCTTTCCTCAATTGAATGATCTTGGCACCCTTTTCCAGAACCATCTGACCATATACATGAGAGTATTTCTAGGCTCTCTATTCTATTCCATTGGTTTATATGTCTGTTTTTATGTCAGTACCACATTGTTTTAATTACTGTAGCTTTGTAGTAAGTTTTAAAACCAGAAAGTGTCTCTCATTTTTGTTATTTTTCAAGATTGTTTCAGCTTGTGGGGTCCCCTAAGATTCCATGTAAGTTTTAGATTTTTTTAAAATTTCTGCAAACAGTGTCATTGGGATTTTGATAGGGATTTCATTAATTCTGTATATCACTTTGTGTAATGTGGACATTATTACAATATTATTGATGATATTCCTATGGTGTACTTTACATCTCTATGATTATTCTGTGACTACAATCTGTACTTCTCAATCCCTTCACCTTTTCATCCAATCCCCCAACTCACTCATTCCCCTCTAACAATAATTATTCTGTTCTCTGTATCTATGAGTCTGTTTCTGTTTGGTTTGCTCATTTACATTGTCCTTTAGATTCTATATATACCATATTTTTGGACTATAAGATGCACCCCCCCCTGCCATTTGGGAGAAATAATGGTTGTTAATGCTGCTGTTGCATTCTGTTTACATTTACAGTGGTGAAATATTATGTTAATTATGTTATTAAATATTTTACCACATTTTTTTGCTTCAAAAATTTTTTTCCTATTTTCCTCCTCTAAAACTTAGGTGCATCTTATGGTCTGAAAAGTATGGTAAGTGAAACCATACGGTATTTGTCTTTCCCTGTCTAACTTCTTTCACTTAGCATAATACCCTCTAGGTTCATATATGCTGTCAAAAATGTTAAGATTTCATTCTTTTTTATGACCAAGTAATAGTCCATTGCATATATGAACTATCACTTTTTTATTCTCTTATTCATTGATGGGCACTTGAGTTGCTTCCATATCTTGGGTATTATAAACAACTTTGCAATGAACACAGGGGTGCACATATTCTTTTGAATTAGTGTTTTTTAAATATATACCCAGAGTGGATTTGCTGGGTCATAATGTAGTTCCATTTCTATTTTTTTAAGGAACCTCCACGTTGTTTTCCATAGTGGCTGCACTAATGTGCATTTCCACCAAGAGTACACAATGGTTCTCTCTTCTCCACATCCTCACCCACACTTGTTTGTTGATTTATTGATTACAGTCATCTGAACTGGTGTTAGGTAATATCTCATTGTGGTTTTCATTTGCATTTCTCTGGTAATTAGTGACATTGAGTATCTTTTCATATGTCCATTGGCCATCTTTATGTGGTCTTTGGAAATGTGTCATCTATTCATCTTTGTCCATTTTTAATTGGATTGTAAATTTTGTTGGTGTTGAGTTCTATGAGTTCCTTATAAAATTTGAATATTAACCCTTTATCAGATATATCATTGGCAAATATGTTCTCTCATTCTGTAGGTTGTCTTTTCATTTTGTTGATGGTTTCCTTTGCTGTGCAAAATGTTTTTAGTTTGATGGAGTCTCATTTGCTTAATTTTTCTTTTGTTTTCCTTACCCAAGGAGATTTTTCCTTTGCTTCCCATTTTTCTGTATCAGAAAAATGTTGCTACAAGAAATGTCCAAGATTTTATTGCCTATGTTTTCTTATAGGATTTTTATGGTGTTAAATGTTACAGTTAAGTCCTTTATCCATTTTGGGTTTGTTCTTGTGTATGGTGTAAGAAGGTGCTGTAGTTTCATTTTTTTCATGTGTCTGTCCAAATTTCCCAACACCATCTATCGAATAGAGTCTCTTTACCCCATTGTATCTTCTTGCCTCCTTTGTCAAATATTAATTGGCCATAATGGTGTGGTTTTATTTCTGGGCTTTCTATTCTGTTCCTTTGATCTATGTGTCTGTTTTTATGCCAGTACCACACTGTTTTGATTATTACCTATATCCTTGTAGTATAGTTTGGCATCATGTGGCGTGACTCACCCAACATTGATTTTCCTTGTCAATATTGCTTTTGCTATTTAGGGTCTTTTGTGGTTTCATATAAGTACTTCGATTATTTGTTCTAGTTGTGTGAAATACACCATTGATATTTTTATGGGAATTGCATTGAATCTATAGTTTGCTTTGGGTAGTATGGACATTTTAATAATGTTAATTCTTCCTATCCATGAGCATGCTCCAGGCTTGCATTTATTTGCATCTTTAACTTTCTTCAGTTAAAAAATTTTCCAAGTACAATATATCTTCTTAATTACATTTATTCCAAGGTATTTTATTTATTATTTTATTTTATTTATTTATTTTTAGAGAGAGGGAAAGGGAGGGAGAAAGAGAGGGAAAGAGACACCAATGTGTAAGAGATACATCATTGGGTTGCCTCTCACACACCCCTAACTGGGGACCTGGACCACAACCCAGGCATGTGCCCTATATTGGAATCAAACCAGCGACTTTTTGGTTCACAGGCCAGCACTCAGTCCACTGAGCTATACCAGCCAGGACTATTTTATTTAATTTTTTGATGCAATTGTAAATGTGATTTTTTAGTTTCCCTTTCTGATAGTTCATTATTGATGTGTAAAATTACAACTGATTTTTGAACATTAATTTTGCATCCTGCTACTTTACTGAATTCATTTATCAGTTCTAGTGGTTTTTTTTTTGTGCCATCTTTAGAGTTTTCTATATATATAGCAAATATTGACAATGTTACTTCTTTCTTTCAAATTTGGATGCCTTTTATTTCTTTTTCTCTAGTTTCTTATTTTAAGGGAAATGCTTTTAGTTTTTGCCCATTGAATGTAATGTTAGCTGTGGGTTTGTCATATATGGCCTTTATTAATTTGAGGTATGTTCCCTCTATTCCTATTTTGTTGAGAGTTTTTAATCATAAATGGGAGGTTATATCAAATCCTTTTCTGCATCTATTTATAGAATCATATGATTTTTATCCTGCATTTTTTGTGTGGTGTATCATGTTTGTGATTTACATAGTTATACCAACCTTGCATTTCAAGAAGAAATCCTATTTGATCATGGTGTATGATCTTTTTAATGTATTGCTGGATCTGGTTTGCCAATATTTTTTGAAGATTTTTGCATCTATGTTCATCAAGGATATTGTAGTGTCTTTATCTCATTTTGGAATTAGGATAATGGTGGCCTGTTAAAATGATGTTGGGAATCTTCCCTTTTTTAAATTTTTGGAATAAATTGAGAAGGATAGCTGTTTGTTCTCTTTGAGTGTTTGGTAAAATTTATCTGTGAAATCATTCAGTACAGAGCTTTTGTTTATTGGGGGTTATTATTATTATTATTCCTTCAATTTCATTAGTTACAATTCATCTGTTCAGATTTTCTGTTACTTCTTGATTCAGTATTGCAAGAGTGCGTATTTCTAGAAATTTTTCCATTTCTTCCAGATTGTGCAATTTGTTGACGTGTAGTTGTTCATATAGTTGACATATAGTCCTATTTTATTTCCATTGCCCTATAATTAAGTTTGCTGATTACATCTATGCCTGCTTAATTCTGCTTTTGAATCTCTCTATTGTTTTTTTAAATTTTAGTTATTGTACTTTTCTGCTTCAGAATTTTTTTGGTTTTTCTTTCAGTTTCTATCTCTTTATTAGTATTTCCATTTTGCTTACAGTTCATTTTCTTGACTTTCTCCACATTTTTCTTTAGCTCTTCAAGCATCTTTAAGACAGTTGTTTTAAAGTCTTTGTCCATTACATCTGCCATCAGATCTTTTTCAGGAACCATTTTTATTATTATTTTTTCTTTTGAATGGGCCATACTTTTCTGTTTCTTTGTATGCCTAATGACTTTTTTTGTTCTTGCTAAACACTGAACATTTGAGTCTAATAATGTGGTGACTCTGGAAATCAGATTCTCTCCTTTCCTCAGGGTTTGCTGTTTGCTATTTTTACTTCATTTTGGTTGTTGTTGTGGGCTCTGTGCCAGGGGTTAGCCTTTGGTGTAAACTTGTGGTTCTGTAAGGTATTTTCTGAGCTTTTCCCTGAGCATGTGCAGTCACTTTCTAATTTTCCCTGTGTATCAGCTGTTTTTGAATGTCCTAATATCTTACTCTCAAAAGCAGAAGAAATGAAGTATGAAACGGGGTCGGAAGTCACTTGATGTGGAAGAAGAGTGGCTTGCAACAATGGAGGGGAGGCACAAAAATTGCTCCCCATCTTTTTGTATGCACCTCTGTGATCAGAAGAAGCAATCAGCAATCAGAACACAGATGTCTGATGTTTAGATGACAAGGTTCTTTGTGCACACTCTAGATTCTGCAAGCTGTGTACAAGACATTCTGGGAATACACATACAGCTGCTTTCACAGGGATGGGTAGCTGTTACTGTGCTCAGAGCTAAAATTGACTGAAATTACCTGAAATTTACTGTCCAAGTTATCCTCTGGGAGATGGAAGACATCAATAAATTCCAGAGGTCCAAAATAGTTACATTGGGCATATTCTGCCCAAGCAAGTTGTTGTCTAGGCAGTGAGACAGGTTCCTGGCATTTCCTACTCTATCATCTTCTCACAAGCTCCATTTAAATATATTTGTATTTATATTACGCCACAGGACTGATCTCAGAGTGTTGCTATGAGGATTAGAGTTAAGAAGTGTATTTCACTTAGTCCAGTGTCTGATACAGAGTAAGTCAGACATTATACCCAAGCTTCTGTGTATTACAGAAGGCTTTAGTGCATTTGCGAAATTCTCCTGTCTAATCTGAATCTACATCCCATGGCGATAACAGTGTAAATGTAGTGTCATTGAAGTAAGTGAACATGCATGAAAAATAAATAAATAAATAAATATCAGCTACTAATATTATTAGCGGAAATAGGGTGTGTGCCCTAAGGAATTTGGCTTTCCCTGCATAGGCAGTGGTCAGACATGAATAAAGGGCTGCGATCAGAGCTGTCCTTAAGGACAGTTAATCAGGCAGCCTGTGAAGATGAATAGTCAGGAGAGGAAATCTCTTTATCAAGCACCTATCGTATGTGACACATGCTCAAAACATTTGTACACATTTAATCCTCATGAGGGAGAATATTAAATATAGTTTACAAATGAAGAATCTGAGAAGTGATTTCTAGCATTCTGAAAATGAAACCTGGGTCTATCTGACTGGAAGAAGCCAGAGGTTTCTTTGTGATAGGAGAAAACTTAATAAAGAGATTTGATTGTATAAATGAAGAGAAAGACCCAAATGAAGGAGAAGCATGGGGAAGAAATGGGGGCCATTTCCTTATGGTGCCCTGCCTTGTACGTCTGTGTGTGTGACACTAACCTATGGCACACTAAGGTATTTCTTCACATGCTTTATCTTTCACAATACATTCCAAATACAGATAACAGCAGCTAACATGCAGCACCAACATGTGCCCAGCACTGTTCTAAGTGCTTTTAATGCATGAACTCGATCATCATTACAGCCTTTTTAAGTGGGTTCTGTGCCCATCACCTCCATTTGAGCATGGAGGAAACCGAGGCTCTGTTAGGTGACCCGACCAGGATCACGTAGCGGTCAGGTGCGTCATTGTGTGAGTTGGACTGTGAACATGGCCATTTGGCCTGCCCTTAACATCAAGTGCACTGCCTTTCAGTTCAATTTCAACAAATACTGAGTGAATTAATTAAATGACAGCTATACGTTCTGGTAGGTCTTAATTTTTAACTTGCTTTTACCTTGCTAGATGTGTGCTCCTGTAACTAAATAATAGAGCCTATGGCAATCAGAAAAATTAAAACTGCTGTTTTTGGTTTTTATTGGATGGGGATACCTAGGGGAGAAGCAGGTTTGGGGTAAGGGCAAGGAAATCGAGAGTCGATGCAAATTAAAAACGCTGTGAGATACCATCTCACACCCATCAGAAAGGCTACTATTAAAAAATGAAACAAAATAACAAATGCTGGCAAGGATGTGGGGAAATGGGAACCCTTGCGCATTGCTGGGAGAATATAAAATTGTGTGATGCTGTGGGAGACAGTTTGGCACCTCCTCAAAAACTTCAACATTGAGTCACCATGCGATCCGGCAACTCCACTTCTGTGCCTACACCGGAGAGAGTTGAAAGCAGGATTCAGACACCAACACGTTGACGTTACTAGAACCATTATTCACAGTAGCCAAAACGGGGCACACCGGAGTATTCCTTAACAGATGAGTGGATAACCATGATATGGCATATACACACAACGGAATATCATTCAGCTTTAAAAAGGATGGAAATTTTGATATATTCTACAACATGGATAAACCTTGAGGGCTTTATGCTAGGTGGAACAAGCCAGACATGAAGGACAAATACTACATGAGTCCATGTATGTGAAGCACCCAGAGTGAGCAAATTCACAGAGACAGAAAGTGGAACAGAGGTTAAGACAGGCAGGGGAGACGGAGAGGGACTATGTGATGGTACTAAGTGGAGGTCTGGGGTGAGGAAAAACGGATGGTGTGCAGGTACTTACTGCCACTGAAATGTACACTTAAAATGGTTAAAATGGTAGCTTCTGTGTTGTGTATTTTACCACAATAAAAGGACTATACAAGCCCCCAAATAATAATAGAGTATAGCATTTTCTGTAGACCCAGATAATTTTTTAAAAACCTAACATAATTTTCCTTGAATATGTCTTCCCTTAGGAGATATTTCCCTTCACAACTTCCAGTACCTACCCAGTAATGGAAGAACTGAGTTACTGCAAAAAACAGGAGCAACACAACTCAAATATATACTTAGCGCACAAAGCCAGTGCTCATTACCTACTGTTTTGATCTTCTTTTAATTAATAAAGAAGATGGAGGTTAACACCAAAAAAGATAGTTTTTATAAATGTAGGTACCTGTGGAGCCGTCACACAATCATGCTGTGCTCGGCATATCTGCCTTCGAGGTCATCCGTGTTGTTACGTGTTTGCTATTTATTGCTGCGCTATTACATTCTATAGAAACACTGCGATCTGTTTATTCATTCACTGGTTAATAGAAATGCGGATTATTTCCAGTTTGGCTATGTAACTAAAAGTGCTTATGAACAACATAATACAAGTCTCTGAGTGGACATATGTTTTCATTTATCTTGGATAAATACCAAGGAGTGGGATTTCAGGGTTATATGTTAAGTATGTGTTTATAAGACACTGAAAACTATTTTCTAAAGTTGTTATACTATCTTAAATTCCCACTAGGAATGCATGAAAGTTTCAGTTGATCTGTATCCTGGTCAACATTTGGAATTACTGATGATCTTTTTTAAATTTTAGCCATTCTCTTGGGTGTTTAGTGACAGCACACTGTGGTTTAATTTGCCTTTTCTTAATGACTAATGGTGTTGCTCCTATTTTCATATGCTTATTTCCTATCTGTGTACCTTCTTTGGTAAAGTTTAAATCTTTTGTTCAATTAAAAACTGCACTGTCATTATTGAGTTGTATGAGTTTGTCATTCAAAATATATATACACATATAAACAGTTTGATATAATTCACATATCTTAAAGTTACCTGTTTAAAACGTAAAATTCCATGGTTTTTAGTATATTTCAGAGTTGTACAAATATCACCATAATCTAATCTGGAACACTTTAATTACCTCCTCCCCAAAGAACCCATATCCATCAGCAGTCTCTGATTTGCCTATTATGGAGATTTCATATAACGGAATAATAAAATATGTAGTCTTTTGTGACTAGCTCTCTCACTTAGTGTAAGGTTGTCAAGGTTCATCCATGTTGTAGCTACCATGCATCTACCCTTCATTCCTTTTTAACGTCAAATAACATTGCATTGTATGGATATACCCCATTTATCTATTCATCAGCTGAATGACATTGGGGTTGCTTCCACTTTTTAGCTATTATAAATAATGCTGCTATAAACATTGTGTACAGGTTTTTGTGTGGACATGTTTTCATTTCTCTTGGGCATATATGCATATGTTGGCAAATATTTTCTTTCAGTCTGTGTCTTCCCTTATGATTTTCTTAACATATATCTTGAAGAGCAAAAGTTTTAAATTTTTTATGAAGGTCAGTGCATAAATTCTTCTTCTATAATGCATACACCCTTTTTGTGCCTTATCTAGAAAATCTTTGCCTAGCCCAAGATCACAAAGAATTTTTCACATTTTCTTCTAGATGATTTATAATTTTAGCTTATATTTAGGTCTATAATCTATTTTGAAACAACTTCTGTGTAAGGTGTAAGGTAGGGGTCAAGTTTGTTTTCCTGCATATGGATGTCTAATATCACCAGTGTGTATTGAAAGGATGTTTCACTATTGGATTATCTTGGCACCTTTGGCAAAAATCCATTGGTTATGAAAATGTGGGACTTTTCTCAACTGTTTTTAAAAACTTTATTTATTTATTTTTAGAGAGAGGGATAGGGAGTAAGAGAAGGACAGAAACATCAATGTGTGGTTGCCTCTCACATGCCCCCTACAGCAACCCAGGCATGTGCCCTGACTGGGAATTGAACTGGCAACCCTTTGGTTCACAGGTCAGCACTCAGTCCACTGAGCCATACCAGCCAGGGCTCAACTCTTAATTGTTTCCATGCTCTATGTGTCTATTCCCATACCAGTACAATTCTGCATTGTCTACTGTGATTTTACAGTGACTCTAGAAATCAGGTAGTGCAAATCCTCCAACTTTATTCTTCTTTTCAAAATTGTTTTGCCCACTTGAAGTATATTGCATTTCCATATAAATGTAGAATAAGCCTGTCAATTTCTACAATTACGTGACTGGAATTTTCATTAGAATTTTAATCAATCATTAAAGTTGAAGATGATCGACACAGTAATGATATCGAATCTTCTGATCCATAAATGTGGACTACACATTTTCTTTGCATCTTTAATTTTTCAGCAATGTTTTGTAGTTGTCAGTACAAGTTTTGCCCGCATTTTCCTAAATATTTTGTATTTTTAATGGTACCACCGTTTTTAAACTTAAATTTTCATTTCTTATCACTACTATATAGAAAATGATTTTTGTATGACCTAGTATCCTTGTTTTCTACATATCCAACCAAGCTATCTGCAAATACAGTTTTACTCCCCCCATCCTTATTTATATGCTTTTCTTTTTGTTGTCATGTTGCACCTGATGGGACCTCTAGCACAATGTTTGATAAAAGTGAGAGTAGACATTCTTGCCTTTTTCATAACTTTAGTAGGAGAAAAGCATCTATTTTTTCACAATACTGATTGGGGTTTTTGTAGATGTCTTTTATGAAGTTGAAGAAATGCCCTTCTATTCATAGACTGCTGATAACTTTATGACTTGGTATTGAATTTTGTCAGATGCTTCTTCAATACCTATTGAAATAATCACACGATTTTTCTCTTTGGTCTGTAAATATGATGAATTACTTTGATTTCTGAAAGCTAAACCAATCTTGAAATCCTGGGATAAATCCCACTTGCTCATGATGTATTTTCCTCTTGATACATTGTTCAAATTGATTTTTAATATTTTTGTTAAGGATTGTGCATCTATATTCATGAGGGATATTGATGTGTAGTTTTTGTTTCTAATAATGTCATTACCTGGTTTTGGTATCAGGTTAGTGTTGGCTTTACAAACTAAGGTGGGAAGTGTTTTCTCCTCTTCTATGTTCCGGATGGGTGTAGTATTGGTGTGTATCTTCCTTAAATATTTGGTAGAATTCACCATTGAAGACATCTGGGCTGGGAGTTTTCTTTGAGGGAGGATTTTCAACTAGAAATTTATTTCTTTAACTATTCAGGTTATCCATTTCTTCTTTAGTGAGTTTTTGTATTTTGGGTCTTTCAAGAAATGTATCATTTTCATCAAAGTTGTCCATTTCCCTGGCATACAATTCACGGTATTTTCTTTTTATCCTTTTACCTGTGGGGTCTCTAGGGGTGTCTTCTCTCTCAGTCTTGACATTGGTAATTTGTATTCTTGTTTCTCTTTGTTCTTTTGGCTAGAGGTTTATCAATTTTTTTAATCTTTTCAAAGAATCAGGTTCTGATCTCATTGATTTACTCCATTGCTTTTCCGTTTTCTATGCTATTGATTTCTCTTTTATTATTGCATCCCCTCTGCTTGGTTTGGGTTTATTCTTTTTCTAGTTTCTTAAATGGAAGCTTAGGTGATTAAGCCCTCTATTGTTTCCAATGTAAGCATTTCATGTTATAAATTTTTTTACATTCACTTTTTGCTGCACACAAGTTTTGATATATTGCATTTTCATCTAGTTCATATTTCACAATTATAATTTCCACTCACGGTTTAAAAATGTTGTCAAGTTCTAATAATTTTGGGGGGGGATTTCCCAGATAAATTTTTCTTACTTATTTCTAGTTTGTTTTATATTCAGAGGAAAGTCTGCAATTCTTTTAAGATTGAAAGTTGCTTTATGGCCCCTATTTTTTCTCTTCACGAACATCCCATGTGTTGTTGGGGAAAAAATGTTGAACAAATGTACATTCACTAGAGCAGAGGAGCTTCCACTAGTTTTTAAGGTTCAGAGACAAAGTCTGTATTGTGATTGTCCTACTATATCCTCTGATTGATCTTAAGAAATCTGTCCTAAGTTCATATTTTCATGGCAAATCTTTTTTTAATTTTATTTAAAATTTTTTTCTTGTTCAAGTACAGTTGTCTCCATTTCCCCCCACCATTCTTCCCTCCCCACCCATTCCAGCCTCCCACTTGCTTGGTCCATGTGTCAAGGCAAATCTTGTTTGCACACAGATTTGAGAAACCTCATGCCGTCCCTTTTCTTTTCACCACATTATAAAATGTATATTGGTCTTGCTGACATTTTCTCCTTATATTCTTTAAGTCTAGGCTTGAGTTTAAATGTAGATAGTGTAAGCTATTCTCACATAAGGAGTGATACAGGCTGGTGAAGAGCACGGATCTTCGAGTCAGATAGATCTGTGTTCAAATCCTTATTCTGTTGCTTAAATTGTACGTGTTCATGGGCACATGGCCTTTGAATCTTGTAAGGCTTTGTGAAAATTAATTTTGATAACAGCAGTGAAGCACCTCTGCATGGCACAAGTAAATAACATACGGCGCTCTTGTTGTTATGCAATTTGAGGGAATACACGGATGTGTTCACACATTTTACCTTTCAAGACTTCTCCAATAATGCTGAGATTCCTGTATTAGCCATTTATCCGTATGTATCAAGCACTGCCTTCTTTGAGCTTTTGCAGTGATTACAGTATGAATGACTCCTAAGAAGGGTTATTTATTCTTATTTCCTAATCCTGTACAATGAATTTGTTTATTGGATAGCTGTTCTCAGTGACCGAAGAAATGAAGAAACCTGATGTTAACAAGCACCTAGGAGTGTGAGGCTATAAAAAGGGAACTGGGTCCTAAAATAAGAGTCTATAGGCTTGGTCTGCCACTTCTATGGGAGGCAGTCATATCTACAGGCCTTGAATGCCTGTGTCATGTACCATGAAGTTAAACACCAGAAATACACCTAGAAATAAACTCTCAAATTAGAACTGTATGGCAACAGAAAAAGGTGTAATTTAGTGTTTCTCTATTTTGTCTAGTATTTAATAGGACCTGAATAAGAAAATTATTAAATTATTGCAATCATTTAACATACACATTCTCAGATTAAAAGCTGAATAGTAGTAAAAACTTAGCTGAGCTATGGTAACATGCAAATTATATTTTCATTCAACGTGGCACCTACTGGTGCCAGCCACCCTGAGGCATCGGGGATGAGAGAGGAAGTATAGTAGACACGGCCTCTGTCCCTAGTGGGTAAGAAATATGAATACCTGCCTAAGAGCTATGATGAGAAAGGTACAAGGAGATGTGGGGGTACAGGAGAAAGGCATCCTAAACCCAGGCTTCCCTGGAGTGACCTGAAGATCAAGAGTTAAGGGTTTTAGGGAAAAAGAGCAACCTCTGAGGAGGCCTTTTAGCTGTCAACACTGACCTTTCCAGAAACAGCCCCAGGAAAATCTGTAATTTAGTGATGAATGCCTAAAACATTTAGTTTGTTACCCACACTCAGCCCAATATAAATCAAGTGCAGGATGACAGCGTTAATACCCCATTTCAAAGAGAGCTTTCCAAAGGTAATCGTGGTAAGGATTAAAAGATGACAGCAGGTCAGGCTTGTTGATGCATTTTATTGTGAGATGGGGAGTCTGGTAAAAAACTAGAAAATGATCACGGTGTAACAAGGAACTTAAAAATGAAGAGTCAGATTTGTAACTTACATACATGAATACAGGAACAAATTGGCACAAAATGTTAAACATTGTTCCCAACACTGTTTATATAAGGTTATCCTAATTTGGCTTACTAAGGAAATGAGAATTTTATGGTTAGGCTAATCTCTTAATAAAACCGCAGAGCATCATGCTATTAGTCACACAGTGAATTTCAAAATTCAAGAGTTTTATATTAAAAACTGGGTAAAGGTAAAATGACTTGATTGTAGTTGTAAAACTAATACATTCCCATTTAAATTCTGTTCTACAGTCCCAAGGCAAGTATAAATGTTAACAGAACACTGTTAAATCAAATCCCAATGCAAGAGAACCAATTGCATCTCTACTTTAAATCTTATCAACTTTCCAAATTTTCATACTAAAATATATTATTGTATTAATACAAACTACAGTATTATACACTACACTGTGTAATAAATAAAGAAATATAAAAATAAGACACATAAATATAAAAGTTTTCTAAAACTAAAAGTACATATGTCAGTAAGAAGGGTATTAATACTGCCAGATTTGAAGACATACAGTACAAAATGCTGCACAGATCTATAAACTAAAAGAAGTAAAATAATACTGATAGGTAAAAATCAGCTAATGTTGTTAATAAACTGGGTCCATAATAACTAACATTTGGAAACAGTTATGAGCCAAATAACAATGGCATGTCCATGTCAGAAATGCAAGTACATGGATAAAGCAGATTAGAAAATTTCCCTTTCATTTCTGTAGAGAAATTCTGAAAGTCAATTAACGCAAAATGAATACTGAGGAATTAAAAGATGAAATGTCCCAGTGTTTCGGTTTCTCTGACAGAGTCAGTGGTTTTAAGTTTTATTTTGGAATTTTGATAAAACAAACAGATCAACAAATGCTAGTTATTGTAGGCCACACACTGAACGATGGCGGGTTAGAGCCTTGAAAATACTGATAAATGGCACTTACAGCACACAGGTCTTGCTTAAGGCCAAAGGAGATACAAAGCTTCATATCATATCCTTCATATTTGTTACTACGTACTCGAACACAATTACGAACACTGATTCCGACGACGCTGCTGTCCGTACAGCACTAACACTGTCAGTCCCTGCAGTCAGAACGCAAAGACGATCTTTTGAACTCCGTTTTAAACCACGTGAGTAAGGAACTTCAGTTCTTCTATCGGCTGCTTTCTTAAGGCTAACAATACACTTTAAATGAGAATACACTCTACTCTGAAATCTAAATATTAGAAATTACTACCTTCTAAATTGAATTTATAAAAGGTAGTTAGCACGATTTGGAACTGCAATATACTTCTCTGTGAAGGGAATTTTGTAGTGCAGAAGTTCTCACATTGTAAAAAAACATAGTAAAATACTGAAGCGGATTTAGCATATGTTTACCAATAAAAAATTATAAAATGTCTCCCAATTGTACAGCTTAAAAATAAACCAACATAAGAGTGATAATTAATACTGATAAAATGAAACAATGCCAGATGTTTAATCAGTTTTCTTTAACCTGTTAAATCTCTGCTTTCGGAGTCATTAAAGTTTTCTAATCTGCTTCACGTTACAAACTTGTTCCTAACTTTGAAAAATGCACGAAAAATTACTAGGTCTGAGGTTCAGGCACACCTGGATTTTTTTGTGTTTTTTCCTTTTTTTTTTTGTATTTTGCATTTTTTAAAATTTTTACTTTACACAGTAGTGAACAGAAATCACAGTATACAGATTACTGTGTTTCCATGAAAAGCATGTATAATATAGAACAAACTTCATTACCAATTAGAATTTATTTTCCTTCTAGAAAAACTATTAGGCTTCATTTGTTTTTTGTTCAGACACTTGCTCACTATCCTGGCTTCCTTTTTGTTCTAAGCTGCTCACTTGGTTTACAGCTCCATCATCCTTCAGGGAACCTTCAGTTTTTGTTCCTTCTCCCTCATTCTCTGCCTCCTCTCCCTCCTCCTCCTCCTCCTCTTCCTCCTCCATCTCTACTTCTTCCTCTTCCTCCTCCTCATCCACTTGTGGTTTTTCACATTCTTTCTCTTCCTGTAGTTCTTCCATCTCTTTATCCTCTTCCTCCTCCTCCTCTTCTTTTTCACTGTCTTCATCCTCTTCCCTTGTCAAACTCTCTCTCTCATCTGAGTCGACCTGTGAGGGAGATGCCCTCACGCCAACATGCTCGCTGGCTAGGACCTCAGGTCCTGCCTCTTCCTGCTCCACGCTATCACGTTCCTCTGCTTCTCTCTTGCAGTAGGAGTAGCGATGATTCATGTGTTGAGAATAAGACCCAGAGTGCGAGAAACGCTTTCCGCATTTGTCACATTGATAGGGCTTTTCTCCAGAATGTAATCGCATGTGTTCAATCAAATGATGTTTGTGTTTAAATGCCTTTTTACAGATTCCACACTCGTGAGGCCTTTTTCCTGGAAAAAAAAAAAAGATACTGTGAAATAAAAGAGTGGTTTTAAGCAAATAAAACTTACGAGGGTACTTCAGGTTGTAGAAAGGACTACAGAGTCAATTTTCAAAAACTGTCAGGGTCATCAACATACCTGTGTGTTCATATTTATGTCTCAGTAATGAGCTACTCTTTTGGAATATCTTATCACACAAATCACAAGCATACATTCCATTTTCTGTCTTCCTCATTTTCTTTTTGGGTGGTGTGGAATCAGAGTCATTCTGATCCTCTACATTTGATACTCCTTCTGAGCTAGTGTCCTGTCTTTCATCCTGCAGGAAACAGAAGAGTAAAAAAATTTAATTGAAATTTAAATAAACAAGAAACACAAAAGTGTAGGTTAAAGAACTACTTTGATTTATACTTTCAACAACTTCCCCAAGGCAAGCATACTGCTCATCACTGAATATGGGTTCCAACAGTGGGGCTACAAGAGAAGGAGAGGCTGATGCAGACCACAGTGAGGTTGGGGGCAAACCAGTCACAACTGTAACAGAAATGCATGGTCGACTGGTACTGAAAGGAAAAGGCATCAAAAAGAAAAAATGTAAAATGTGTGATAACACATGTACTTAGTTCCCTGTGAATCATTACTTTATGAAAAACCACTAGCTTCTAACTGCATCTTTTACCTTTGTTTTTCATTCTGGCCTTCGCTGGGCAAAAATTAAGATTCTGTTTTTAAAAGGTGGGCTTCAAATTGTACCTTCCAGAGCTTCAGAGTCCTGTGAACTAACCTCTTTGGTTTCCTTGAAAAGAGAGTGGTTTACTCCATCATTTTTCTAAGAAGCAAGATGGAAAAACAATACAGGAGGGTCTACATTTTTAATCAAGAATTCTTGTTAGTTAAAATGAATCTTCAGAATTTCAGTGGAATAAAAACATTTCAGGCCGTCTCAGGGAGATGACTTCCGGCAGGAGGCCCTCAAGTAGGTAGGCTAACCCTGCAGAGAGTCTGTGGTGTGTTGTGGAACTGAGTCCCCTAAGATCCTTGTGTCTTTTCTAAAGTCTTTCATTCTGTTGCCTCTGAACCTACATATTTTCTAAAGTTTAAAGGTTTCCCACAACATTTCTTATGGCTTTGTAAGGGAGGAGAGGTGCAGCCCCCTCTGTCCAGGTCACTTCTCAGTTGCCAGTGGGTGCTAAGTAAGCTGACTTCACTTTCACTGCTTTTTGATCTCGTCATAATTAAGTGAAATGTTAGTGGCTCCCCCATTATTACTCAAAGGGGTGCATGGTGCTCTATACACAAAAAATTTAGATGGATTCACTGATTATGTGAAATTTTTTTCCAAGAGGCATTGCCATTACAGAAAACCCAACCAGTAAAAATATAAAACACAACTGAACAGGGTATTATAATTATTTTAGTTGTACTTACTTATAGCCAATATTTGGGTAAAGGATCAAATAATTTGATTCAATAAAAATTGATGGGGAAAAAAGGTAGAGACATCAAAGTTAGCAACAGAAAAAGCATGGACAAGGAGACACGCAACAACTACATAAACCATTTCTAACCAGAACTATCATGAATTCTGGGAAAACGCATTTACTGATTCATAACTACATTTCCTCATATATATTAACTATTACTGAATATTGTTAGTTTACAGCTCATAACATGATCAGTAAATTCACTTTGTGTACTTAATTCTTGTTTAATTAAAGCCTTTTATAAACAAAGGTATTAACGAATATAAAGTGATAGCTAAGTTTGCCTGGTGTGAAATGTCTGTGAATGGGAACATATTTTCATGTATTAATGATCATAATAAAGGCAGAAATTATTAGAAAAACAGAAATCCAATTAGTGAGTATTCCAATTTTTCTTTTCTGTCTCTAGCTTCAAAAAGTCAACTCTTGGCCTGGCTGGTGTGGTTCAGTTGGCTGGAGCATCGTCCCATAAATCCAAAGGTCCCAGGTTCAATTCCTGGTCAGAGCACATACCTAAGTCATGGCTTTGGTCCCTGGTGGGGCACCTGTGACAGGTAATTGATTGATGCGTCTCTCTCACATTGATGTTTGGTGTTTCTTTCTCCCTCTCTCCCTCTCTCTCTCTCTCCCCCCCTTCCCTCCCCCTCTCTCCCTTCCCTCCCCTTGCCCTAAAAATCGATGAGCATGTCCTTAGCGGAGGACTAGGGGAAAAAAGTGAAGTCTTTAGATGAGACTTGTCAATCATTTTTCACACTAGAATAACACTTTAAACTTTAGTTGATAACTATACCTTGGATTAGGAAACAAGACATGATGTTATAAAAGTTAAAGCAAACATTCATGTATTTACTTTCAAAAAGAGCAGTTTGTAACAACCTGCTTGGCTCTACAGAAAAATTCATTGAAATAAGTCAAACTAGATTTTACTATACAGGTTCAGGATGGGAGGAGCCTCTTTTGTTTATTTATTTATTTTTTTTACCTGATTTCCATTTGGCTGGATCACTTTCAAGGGTGGTTCCTGGACTGCAGGGCTGACTGTAGTTGAGTATGTGTAAGCCACCTGGGGAATCAAAATAGTCTGCTTATTGGCAGCTAGTGCTCGTAAGCATGGAACACTGTTCTGGTCAGCAATGGCCACGATTGTGGGTAACTGGGCAGTGACTGTAGGTATAGCAATGTTTATGGGGTTGGCACTTGGTGGGATTACATTTACAACTGGTTCTGAGTCTGTAACACAACTGTCCTTTTGTGGCTCCTTTTTTGCACAAGACAAGTTCAAGGGTTCTTCCTGGACAGAATAAACACTATTCTGGTAAACACTAGTGATAGTTGACCTTTCCAATAATTCTCCCTGTTGCTTTGGTAGTGAAAGATCAAGAGGTTCTACTTGTGGCTCTTCTTGTGCACCTTCTGCTGTGTACAAGTAACCCTGTGTATTTCTGGATGAAGAAAGGTTTAGAGGTGATGGGGAGGATGTAATACTTCTGGAACCATTGATGGTTGATCCTACTGGTAAAACTGGAGAGTTAGTTATCTTCAGAGGACTTTGTAGATTTGTTGTGCTGTCCTGGGAATCATTTGCACTTGTAGATTGAGGCTGATCATCGTTCTTTGCAGAGAGATTTACTTTGCCTGGTTCAGGAGAAGATGGTTCAGAAGACTGCACTGAAATCTGTCCAGCTTGCATCTTTTCAAACCACTTTTTCACTACATCCAGTGGTAGGTTTACTGAGTCAGCAATTTTTGAGAGCTCTTCTGCACTGGGTTGTGCATTCAAAGCATAATATGCTTTCAGAAGAGACAAGAGGTTCTTTAACGGTGGCTGACTGGGAGACAAATTGCCATCTCCAGAACCTGATGAAGCAGAGGACTCGGGCTTCTCAGCTTCTGGTGCAGGGAGTGGAGGAGGCTGAGCAGGCTGCTTTAGGTTATAGTGCTTTAATTCTGGAAGTGCATTAATATCTCCTGGACAATCATCACACAGAAGGCAAGTGCTATCATTCACTCCTCCTTCGAAGCTTTTGTCCTTCTCAGATTTAACAGTAAGATCTTCTGGTAACTTTTCACTTTTGCAACTGTTTGTTGGGATCGGATTTTCTTTTTTTAAATTTTGAGGAACAACCTGAAGTTGGCTAGGCTGTTCAAGACTGTAGTTAATGATAATTTTGGTTGTTCCATCTTGATCGACCAAAGGAAGACTGATGGCTGAAATAACAGAATGGCCACCTTGCTGTATGGATGAAGCACTGATTGTTTCTTGTTCTTTGGATGCAAGATTGGCTTGATTATTCTCCAAAACTTGCCTTATTACATTACCATCTACTGCCACTTTAAGTACATTCTGAATATCACTTAAATTGATACTTATGGGAGACACCAAACCAACTGTTGGCAGAACAACAGCTTGCACCACACCCTGAGGAGAACTGGTTGCCTGTAATGGGCCACCACCACTAAAAACCCCATTTTGTAAAGGGGTTGAACAGTTGATTCCTGAAGCAACCACTATGGGTTTGAATTCATAATCCACAGGTTCAGTTTTAATTTGGTTTACAGAGAGTTGTTCTTGAAGGGGTTTATTCTCTATCTTTTGCCGTATTTGTGGTCGCGTGGGACTGCCTGGCGATGCTGAAAGAGATGGTGAGGAACACTGAGACGTCTTGAGTCCTGTTCTCGGTCGCCCGTTCACGGGCATCAAGCTGATGCATTTCTTACTGCTTATGTGCGAGCTGTAGGAACCGGAATGGGAAAAACGTTTCTTGCAGTTTGGGCATTCATATGGCTTCTCTCCTAAACAACAACAACAAAATATATATATATATTTATAAATGTGTATGTATGCACATTTTCCTAAAACAAGAAAGAGGGTTACCATGCATGTTTGTGATACAATTTTATTTAGAATCACCATTTTAAGTTCAAAAGCTACATAAATGTTATAAACACTACTAAAACATTGAACCAATAAGAGAATCTTCTCTGCATATGGGTGTAATATTTCTGCTAACCTTTAAAACTTCAAATCATTCTCACATACCCAAAATATGTTAAATTCTACTCTTTTAGAAATTTTTTTCTTATCCTGTTTCACCAATGTATGTAATTTTCTATATTTCAATTTACTTAACCACCTACAGGAGAAATTAGTATTAGGGGAAAGGAAAGTAGGTGAAATATTCCATTAAGACTTAACAAGTATGAGTATCTCTGATTGCATGAATCACATAGAAATCTCTTTCCCATACATATAAGGTTTCCTTAAAAAGATATTTCTCAATGGTAATAAAACTTTAAATATAAAATACTTCCATAAGCCTTGATTAAACCGGATGTGTGTACTCCAGAAGACATAAGGAAACATTCTAGTGGATATGCAAAGCATCTTGGAGTTTCAATTTTAGTGACAGTAGTTGTATGGTAACTTAAAATATTATTTTTATATTAAAACATATACTATGTTGCACAAATGCAACATTTGTGTGAATTGTTAGGAAAAAACCACAATGTCAAAGAAGCTTCTTGTTTGTAGAGGTCTCCTTTCAAGTTGCTTCCCTAGACCTTCCAGGGGGGACAAGGCATTTATTATTCTTGGTCATTAGGGATACTTTGGTAGAAAATTTTCAGAAGTTCTGAACTAAATGGAATGTTTCATACAACCCTAATATTTCACATTTAATTTATAGTTATAGTTCATTAATTTATAAGTTAAAGGTTACAGACCATCAGTTTCAGAAATAAGAAACTTCTGGGGTTTGTGTGCCATTTATCCCTTGCATTTATTACAGTGTATACAGGTCACAAAGACGCACATCCAACCTGTTTTTAGATTAATGAGTGGCTAACTATAGAATTATAAAATGTATTGATGCTGATTTATCCACTCATTAAAATAAAGCTCTTTCTCTCCCTCTTTCTTTTTAAGAATTAAAATAAATTAAAATAAAAGCACTGAAAAAGGCAATATAAGTTCTTCTAGTTATATGACTACAATGTTGTAAACTTTAAAAAAGTGAGCTATGTTTTTTCAGAAATTTGATTACTTAAAGAATCAGATAATAGAATTGAAAGGGACCTAAGAAGTCCCCTAGTACAGCCTCCTTCTCAGTGAAGAGTTCATTTTATATCATCCTTGACAGTGGCTATTTTCTGCTGAAACTCCTTTATTAAGAGGAGGTTACTGCTGCTGGGCAACTCTGAAGATGGTCTAGTTTGGTCCTGCTGAGGACCATGGATTTGGGTTCAGATCTTACAGGTCTGTCACATTCTATTTTCTTAACCTCTCTGAGCCTCAGTGTTTTGGTGTGTAAATAAATGTAGATACACCTCACTGACTTGTTACAGAAGTTATATGACATAACACAGTGAAACTCAGTGTACTCTCAGCAAATATTAGTAATTCTTTGAAAAAACATTTTTACTGAGATACAGGTTCAGTTGGCTTGATATAATGCTCACTCCCCTGTGCTAGCTGGCCCTTCTGATGCCGCATAGAACAAGCCTGACTTCCACAAGCCAGACTGTCAAATGATGAAGTGTTACCATGTGTACCCCTGAACTACCCTTATGTGGGTTAAACCTACCAGGGGCCTTCAAACACTCATGGACATGGTGTTTAGAACTCTCGCCCACTTGCTAACTCACCTCCAGAAATTCTCTAATTTATCAGTATCTTTCCAATATGATGCCTGCAATGTGATTCAATACACAAAAGCATAAGATAAAAATGTCTGGGAGTGTTGAAACAAGAGGTATGGTCTAACATAGCTCTATTTTAACATTTTCAATTATCTGACAACTTTTTTAGATGACCTATATGTTTGTTGTCTTACTCTCTTAACCCTCTTGCTCACTAGGAAAATAGGCATGTATAATACAGATTATTCTTAGCTTTACAAATAGGGAAGTAGAGAAGCACAACATGTAAGGCAAAGGCTTTGGAGAAAGAATGACTACATTAGAGAACAGCTTTGCCACACATTAGTTGAATGACTATAAAGTTAATTAAGCTCTCCGAGGCTCCATTTTTCTTATCAGTAAAAGGAGGAGACAGTAGCATCCACCTTATAGAGTTACTGTGAGGACTCTATGAGTTAACACATACAAACAACTAGAATGTGGTGGTACCTAGTGGTGTTCAATACATGCTAGTTATCATCGTTGTTATTGTTGAGAATTACTGCCAAAGTCAGTAGGTTTGCTAGAAAACCCGTGCTTTTTAACTTCATAGCTTTACAGTGTATAGCTAAAGAGCATCACTTAATTTATCTATTTAGGTTAGTGTTTGCAACTACTAAATCCTGGAGGTGCCCATCAGGAAGTTGTGCTGCTCAAAGTTAAATGTACTATGGATACTGAGTTATTTTTTTCAGTGGCTGAGGTGGGTGTTTGGTTGCATCTGATGCAAATATTTGCCAGACTAAAATTACTCAAGGCCATGGAGCAAACCTATGTTATTTTCTGGGGAGCATCCTAGCCTATGTGCAGGTGCTATTTTGTTTCACCTCTGAGTGGAGGAGTGGTGGCCTCCTCCTCAAAGCTCAGGTCCCACAAGCAGAGTTCAAATGATGGCTGACACACAACTCTGCAGAGGGCTCACTTTATGGATATCAGAAGATAGCAATAATCAGTATAATTTTAGTGAGTATAATTGAGGACCTTGATCCTTAATACCTTTTAAAAACTCAACTGAGGAAAAAAAAACTACAGAGGTTTACTGAAGGACATGCAGTCATCCATCTGCTTTTAACCCTGTCTTTGGTGAAGAACCACTTTTTATTTTCACTTTTTTGTTTTAAGCTTCCAAACTACTGTGGATGAATATTGTGTAAAACAGAATGAAACTGTCATAGTATTGTCTCGATGTGTAACAGTTTCTAAAGGCTTCCTCTCAATTTCTGTATTAAAAGAACTGGTAACGACTAGCTTGCAGACTGCTACCAGTCCCAGGATAACACTGAGTACCCCGCTCAACATCATCCCATGGAGTAAAACAGGCCATCAGCGCACTGTGGACTTGGGCTGTTCAAGTAGTCACCCTGGGGAAATGCTTTTTCCTAATTGCACTTTGGTAAAATATCACTGGACTCCGTTGAAGAATCTTATTTTAAAAAAGAAAACCCTATCAGGTTCTCCACTGTACTAAGTATATTTCTGAGAATGATATAAATTGCATTTTGCTCTTGCTTCAAAGAACAAGTTTCTCTATAGACTTAGTATCAGGAAAGGTGCACTTTTCTAGCAACAGATTTCTTTTACTCACTCACACTCTGGTTACGACTGCAGTTTTCTTACTTCCTAAACCGTAGAGTCTAATTTGTGGTCCATCTCCAGGATGTGCAAGGGATTTTGTAATATTCATTTTTTCCACATTTAATTCACACCTGTTTTACCTTCTTAACTTTATTTTCTTTATATATTTTACGTTAAACTTTCTTGCTGTATTAAAGGCATACAAGCTTCATATTAAATGATTTTAAGAACAAGACAGATATAAACATGCAATGAACGGACAGTACGGAGCTCTGTGTTCCATGGCACGGCCTGACTCCGCATTAGCTTTCAAAGCAGCAGCACATACTGTTAGCTTAGATGATGCTCGTGACCATCCAAACTCCTAAAATTTCTCTGTAAACACTACTGACAGCAGCTCCCTACTTGACTGAGACTGACTGCTGACTATCAATGCAAGATGCTGTGATTATATTTCAACTCGATCCTAGATCTGCATTCTAATCTTTGGTATAACCCATGTCTCCCAACTTGTATCATTTAAGATCTGATAAATTCTGCTACACTACTGCAACAGAGCCATATGACATTCACTTTATACATGAAACTTACTCCAAGCTTTATTTTCCTTCCTCTACTCTATTTTAACATTTTAAAAAGCTCTCCCAAATTAGCTATAACTCTATCAACAACTTCAAATCATCTCTGGTAGGAGGGGAGTTTATGAAAAATATATTATGGATGAAAACGGGAGCTAAGAAATGGGATCCTGTGGCAAAAGACTACCTCTGCTTTCCAGAAACATTAATGTGTGGAAATAAATGTTTTTGTAAGAGTCTTGGTTTGAGACTTTTTTAAGTGATAACTTCAACATTATTTAGTGAAACTTCCAGAACCTATGAAGTTCCAAAATAAAATACAGGTATCACAAACCACCCCTCACAAAGCCACCCAACTATCCTATTTTAGTAGGATAATGTTTATATAATACAGTAATTTCCACAAAATATGCAATGTGCAGATAGCATAATTTCCCATTTGTTAGTTAATGGTTTTTGATTAAAATCATTTAAATTGAAAATAGCATATCAGAATTAATCAGGCAATGAACGGATTGCACAGAGCAATGTGGGGCGCTAAGTTTTCCTGACAGCTTTCATTCAAGTAGAGCCTTTGAGGAAATGTGAATACAGCTATCTTTGTGTTTCTAAAAAAGAGCTGATATTTTTATCATATAATAATATTCACTTTGTACATAATGACTGAGAAAAGGATGCAGAATAGAAAGGTGAAATGATGGGAGACTCATTTTTCTTTCAATTCTCATTAATACTGCAGGTCCCTCTCTCCTCAGGCTCCCCCCACGTTGACTCCCCATCACCCTTTAGCATTTCCTATGTGGAGCCCCATTTATACTTCTCTCTTGTAAAGAATGTCTTCATCCCATTTCCTTGCACAAATTGTGCCTCTATACTCTTTGTTGTTATGTTATTAACTGTGCAAGAGAGGCCATGAAATTACTATTCATCAGAAAACAACTGTGTTTTTAGGTTGTACTTCTCATTAAGACATATTCTGATAAGGAAATTTTGTGTCATATTACTTCAGTTTGATATACTTTAGTCAAAGATTAAAATTCCAATAAAATATCATTTATAAACAGAAAATTTCTCTATATTCATCTGTATCCTAAAAGAAAAACAAGGTGTTTCTAATCATGTGTGTAGATCACATTATAATATTTATTTCCATGCATGCTATAGTATTTAAGGTATAGAAAGATAGCAAATATTTACCACTGTGGATTCTTAAGTGCTCTTTTAGATGGTGTTTGTATTTGAAAGCTTTTCCACATTCAGTGCACTTGAATTTACGATTACCCCCAGACTGTGTCACATGTCTCTGTAAGAAAGAAGGTATTTTATTTATAACATTAAAAAAAAAAAAGCTTTAGACATTAAGAACATCCAATCTGCTAAAAGTAATGCTTTGGTGATTCTTTTGTTTCTTAAATAAGGCCTCAAATTATAGTAGTCACAAAAATCTAACACTTGCAATATTACTGAAAAGGAAGGTGATAGTGGAAACAGAATTTTGACAGAGAAAAATCTCCACTTTCTAAGAATTTAAAGTATCAGAATCATACTTTATTAAGCAATACACACACATACACACACATACTTGGAACTGGAGATTATCTCATTTGCACTCCAGTTTATAGATAAAGAAATTGAGGTCAAGAACCTCAGTAATCTGTCTAAAGCAGTTACTCAACAGAAAACCAAGGTCTGTTGAACAGGAGAAAAGGCCAGGCTTTTTTCAGTATTTTATCCTGTCTCTTATATGTTTGATATTTCTAAAATGTACTTTAATCTAATGATCAAAAAAATGTCCGTCTTTTCCAGACAAATATGGATCATTATAATAGCTTTCTGTCTTTATCAAATCTCTACTTTTATATATTTCAAATATATTATATACCCTTGATCTTAGAAAAACAATGCTTGAATTGAATGAAATCCTACTCATAAACCTCCAAGGGATTCCATCAACTCATGAATACAAATTCTGAGTCTACACATTCCAAGTTCACAGTCCCTGAGTTTGCAGGCTTATTCCTCACCAGTTCTCCAGAAGTCCCTGCCTCAGTCATTTAGTGGAGTCTGTTTTTTCTTTGTTTGTTTTTTTGTACATACCTTGCTCTTCTTTCTCTCCTTGCTTTGGTTTACACTATTCCTTGTTTCTTGGCTATGTTTCCTTTAATTATGACTTTTAAGATTCAACCTATCTTCCAAGGGCTTCACTTAAGTACTACTTGCCTCTTCCTCAACCTACCTAGAATCTCCCTCTTTTGTCTTTCATGTGAAAGAAAAGAGAATCTGTGCTTACTGTGTACCAGATGCTATTTCATCCAAACCCATGGCTTTAAATACTTTAAATATATGGTGACAATTCTCAAATTTGTATCTTTAGTCCTCTTCCTTCAATTACAGACTCTTATCACCAATTGCTTTCTTGATATTGGAAGGTGATAAGCATCTGTGAACATGACTAACACTAAACTCTCAAATTTTCTCCTGGAAATCATCTCCTCCTCTAATGTTTCCTACCTTTGTGAATAACAACCTCATATATTTGATTATTGCTTAGGCCCTGAACTTTAGAGTAATCCTTGAATCCTCTCTTTTTCTTACATCCTTACCTATTCTATCAGCAAGCCATCGAAATATATTCTGAGTCCAACATTCCTCATTAAGTAATGTCTGCCACCACCACCAAGTTTAAAGCCAGCAACCACCCCGGGCCTACAACAGGGTCTAAGTGGTCTCCTTGCTTCTATTTTTGTCTCTCTTGACCTATTCTCTACCCAACAGCCAGTGTTCCCTTAAAAAAAAAGTTAAAATTCAATATCCTTCAAAGGCATCCCTATCACATTTTAGAATACAATTGAAAGTCTTTATCCTGGCCTATATAAACAACTACATCATCTGCCCCCACACCTCCCTGGCCTCACCCTCTTTCTCCCCTTTATTCACCACACTGGCCTCCTGGCTGTTCTTTGGTGATGTTGGGCAGGTTTCTGTCTCAACGCGTTTTTGTGCTTCAGTCTGTTCCCTTTGGTGGCATGTGCTTTTCCCACTCATGAAGCCAGCATGACTGGCTTCTTCGTTTCATTCAGGTCTTAGTTCACGAAGGTCTCCCTACCCCCAAAACAAGTATCAGCTTTCATCACTTTCTATTCTCTTCCTCTATTTTCTTCAGTATACCTGTTTTTATACTTTATATCTGTTTTATATTACCTATTAAGACAGGGTGATACAAAAGTAGGTTTACAGTTATCCATGTGGAAAATACAATAATTAATAAATAATACAAGAATAAACTGTATGTTTTGCATATTCACAACTGTAAACCCACTGTTTTCCCACCCTGTCTATGCCCCGTACTGTCAGGGACTTTGCTCTCTTTTTCACAGTTTTGCCTTTAACACCTAGAACAGGGCCAGACACATAACAGAAACTCAAATATGTATTGAATGAATAAATGAGTAAGACATGGAAATTCTTACCTTTAAGATATGGAATGATTTTCAAAGGCCAGCAAGCTAGACATTCTACCCTTTAGTTTGGTACCTCATAATCTAAATTTTTTTCAAGACCTCCCACTTATATCTCCTCACCTTATTGGTCCCTACATTTACCACAGATCTTTTCTGACTTTAGTCTGACCACACATTTCATATATAAAACCTACTACCTTTTATCCATCAAAAAAATCACCAAAAAGATGGTTTCATGCTCATTAGAGATCTTTCGATTTGCTTTTATAATGGCATCTCCTTCTTTCACCGTCAGCTCTACCCATCCTTTGGAGATCCTTTTCTTTGACAAGGGCCATGGTAGACAGAGAATATGGGGCGGCGGCTGCAGCATAGATCTGCTCCCCACATCACACAAATAGGCTCTTTTCCCAAGGCCTATCTACACTGTGGCTACATCAGGGTTCTCAGATGAAAAGGGCACTCGACTATGCTGCTAGCCTTATTGGTGGAACCTAATCAACACAACAAACAAGCAAGCAAAATATAACCAGATATTGAAATAAAGAACAAACTGGCAGTAACCAGAGAGGAGGGGGGAGGGAGATAAAGGAGGAAAGAAGGGAAAGAGTCATCAAGGAACATGCATAAAGGTCCCATGGACAAACCAAAGGCAGGAAGGATGGGAGGGTGGCAGGTGGGAAGCTGCAGCTGGGGAAAGTGGTGGGAGGAAAATGGAGACAACTGTACTCTAACAACAATAAAGAAATGATTAAAAAAGAACTCATCTATATTGTCACTAATAAGACTAACAATAGGGGCAGATGGGAAAAAGATAGTGTTTGTCTTCAGCAGTCCCTCTCTGAATCAGTTTTCTTCTTCTCTTGGTACTTTCTCTCATTTCAAGTGCTCCTTCAGACTCAACCATCAACCTATCTAAGGCAATCTTGGTCTTATAGTTCCTGATTTGCCAATCCCCAGCCCCAAATCTTATTTGTGAGTGTTCTTGCTGAAGTCCTGAGAAGGTAGGCTGACCATGCTCATTCTTTTCCCACAATTTTTTGTTGGCCTTATGGTTTAGCCATCATCTTAGCAAAAAGTCTAACTCATTCCCTATGGCATATATGACTTATATTAGGTATACTCCTAGGGCGAAGTTCACAGAAATGAATACATATACTCATGACCCTTTGATATAAGAAAATGGACAAGTGACCCAACCACAACATACAGCCTTGACACCCCACACAGCTGAATATTTATTTGATTTTTAAAGTTAGAATTAAGAAGATACTTAGTTGATTGTTTATAGTTGATAGTTATCAAGACATTATAAAAGGAGAACTGGTAAGATTCTTTCATTTTAATCCTTAAGTACACAGCCAACCATTTATATATAATTTATACTTACAGAGTAGTCTTAGTTTATACTTTTAGAAATTAAGGCAAAGTGACATAGAAGTAGAATAAACCATATGAAAATTGAGTCTTCAGAATAAAAATGCCTTAGAATCTAAACTTTAGATTCCTACAGGAGGCAACTTCCCTTACTCTACAGAAAAAAACACTGCAGCTTATACTGAAAACAAATAGTTACTGGTTTGCACAAAAATAAAACTTTGTTATTATTTTATTTTTACTTAAATTTCATCAATAGTAAGTCATGTGTTTTATGTAACCAATATTTATTTTCCTACATTGAACATTTTAGTACAATGTATTATGAAATCCAGGTATAAACTTGAGAGATATTTTTATAGTATACGTAAAATAATTAAATTGAGATGAAAGGGATCTTATCTTAAAAAGAGAAAAACTTAGTTACCTTTGAAATCATGTTCACATGTGACTGTTAACTCAGAAATGACCAGATAATTTAAATAAATAATTGCTTTCATTTTTATAAGGCTGGAGATTAGATACTGTCTAGTGCATCTTTTTAACTACTAAGTATATTAAAAACCCTTGCCTTCTATGGAGGGATACATTCTCAAAATTTGGAGGGCTCATTTCACTTACTTGATCTCTTCCTGATTTATGTGATGTCATGTGACGTTCAAGTTGGGTTCTGTATGCAAAGGTGTAACTGCACAGGGAGCAACTAAAGTTATCTTCATTCTTTTCATGGCGATATTTAATGTGTTCTTTCAGAGAGGTAAAGCGTTTATAGCCTCTATCACAATATGGGCAGGTAAGTAATTGGGAAAATGCATCTGGTGTTCCTGTAAAAGAAAGATCATATATTTTAAATTAAAAAAATTCAAAAATATTTGTAAATTATATAACTGTCTAACACCACGCTATATACCCGAAACTCATATAAAATACTGAACATCAATGGTAATTGAAAAATAAAATGAAAAAATTAAAAACTATTACCAAAGCTACCTCTGAGTCCCTCTCTAAGCCATGTGCCAGATATTACGCTACCAAGTTAATATTTCATCCTCAAAACAATGCAATAATACTCATCTCTATTTTATAAAGCAAAAACATGAGGCTCAGAAAGATTAAATAACTTAAAAGTCACACAGCCAGTAAATTTGATTTTTAACTGACAAAGTGGTATTATACTTTAGGATTATCAGGTTAGATGATTCCAAAATTGATAAGGTCAGGATTCAAATGTGTGCTGTCTGACTTTAAGGTCTCATATGTTTTTCACTAAATCACAATTTTCTTCTTTTGTATGGCCAATTAGACAAAGAAAACAAAAGTAAAATTAGAATATAGATTACATTTGTAAATACATGATCTGTCCAGAAAGTATACAGCCATGCACTATAAAAGACAGAGATATTTATTAAAGATACAAGAAACATTGTACATAGGACAATTATGCCCTATTCCCTTTCAAAATTATGACATTCTTGAGGAAATCTGGTTCATTGGTTGGAGTTTGAATCACGTCATTAGCAACTGCAGCATGATGTTCCTTCTCCTCTGGCAGAAGAAGCCATGGAATGAATTTTGCCATGACACATTTCATGCCAAGTTCTGCACCAAAGTCTTGGACACAGTAATTTTTGGAATCCCCAGATCACCCTCTAGTTCTCACACTGTCTGCCACCAATCATTGTTGCTTGAGCCCATTAAACATTTTTAGGTGATCTGTTTGTTGCAGGCCTTCTAGAACATGGATCACTTTCAACAGATTCTTGACTATCTTTGAAGAGTTTGTGCCACACTTTTATTTGCGCTGCACTCATTGCATCACTCCTGAAAGCCTTCTGAATCATCTGAATAGTTTCTGTGGAGGAATGTTCAAGCTTAACACAAAATTTGATGCAGATTCATTGCTCTACTTGCTCAGTCATTTTGAATGCGATGGCCACACAGTACACATGCTCACTCAGCAGGATCTACTGCCCCCACTGACTAGTACAGTGAAGTTGTCATTGTTCACACATGCGCATTCCAGTCCACTCTCTTTGGCTGCCAGGTTACAGTGATGTTGCTCAAAGCATTCTTGTTATATTAACAATAGCTGGTCTTTTTCTGGACAGACTTTATATCTATATCTATATATAAATGAACTTTTATACCATAAGAGAATCTTTCTAAAAGTAACAATGTCATCATTATTTAATGTTAATTCTTTCATATTTGAAAATAATACTTAGTTACTGCCATCAGAGAGTATGTAGTACATAATTAGACTGACCAAATTCAGACCAAAAGAATGCTTATATAATGGGTGGGAGGAGGAAGCAGTAATGGAGCCAGATATAGGCCTGCCTCATAAAGACCTCTTGAGCCTGATTATTCATGTTCTTTCCTCTACTGAAATACACTGACAAATTTTCTATATAATTTTATATAAATGAATAAATATGGAGTAGCTTTCAAAAAATAAAGGCATTGTGAATAAATTGGGGTTCACTGAATGAACTGTATGTAATTAGTAATCATCTAACCTTACAATCCTAAAATGTAATACTGCTTTGTCAATATTATTTAAGAGTAGTCTTTCCATATTTGATCTATTTCTTCAAAAAATAGGTTTCTAAGCAACAGCTTATTGTAAATGTCATCTCTACCTTCATTTTGATTTTCTTATAGAAAAACAGACCACCAAGGAAAATTCTGTAATAATCTCTAAATGCTTCATAAACATATATTACCTTTATTACAATTCAAGTTTATATAAACTACATGTTTTCCTCAAGGACCAGCCTGAAAATAATAGACTGAGCACCTAACCCTACACAAGCTAGGTAAATATGCTAAATGTATCAAAATATGAATATTTTATTCAAAATATTAAAAATCAACCCCCAAAGTTTAGGATGACTTCTTTTATTAGCAGAGTTTTGGCTGATGACTCTAACATGATCTACTTCTTTAGGGACTTGATTAGCCACATGAAGAAATTCTTCCAAAATCATGTTATGTTTTTTCTTTCTAAATTTTGTATTTGTACAGGCAAGTGGGAAGTTAACAAAGGACTGATACTACCCAACTTCAAGACTTACTATAAAGTTATAGTAATGAAGAAAGTGTGATACAGACAAGTGGATCAATGAAACAGAACAGGAAGCCCAGAAACAGATCCCCATAAATATAGTCAAACTGACATTTGACAAAGGAGCAAAGGACAGTCTTTTCAACAAATGGTAATAGAAGAACTAAACATCCTCATGCCAAAAAAAAAAAAAAAAAAGTCTAGACAGAGACCTTTAGAACATTCACAAGATTGAACTCAAAATGGATCACAGACCTAACTGTAAAATACGAAACTACAAGACTCCTGGAAGGTAACAGAAGAAAACCTATATGACCTTGGGTATGGTTGATGACTTTTTAGATGCAATACCAAAGGCACAATTCATGAAAGAAGTAACTAGTAAGCTACATTTGATTAAAATTAAATAATTCTTCACTGAGAAAGATACTATCAAGAGAATCAGAAGATGAATCACATGGACTAGGAAAAATACTTGCAAAAGGCCCATCTGATAAAGGACTGTTATCCAAAATATACAAATAACTCTTAAAACTCAACAACAAAAAATCAAATAATTCAATTAAAAATGGGCCAAAAACCTTAACAGACAGCTTACCAAAGAAGAAGTACAGACTGCAGATAAGTATGAAAAGATGCTCCACATCATATGTCATCAGGGAAATGCAAAACAGCAAGAAACCACTACACACCTATTAGGACAGCCAAAATCTGGAACACTGACAACACCAAATACTGGCAGGGATATGAAACAACAGGAATTCTCATTCATTGCTGGCTGAAATGCAAACTGGTACAGCCACTTGGGAAGACAATATGGCAGTTTTGTATAAAACTAAACATGCTATTACCATACAAATCCAGCAATGGTGCTCCTTGACATTTACTAAAAAGAACTGAAAACATGTCCACACAAAAATATGTACACAGATGATATCAGCAGCTTTATTCATAGTTGCCAAAATTTGGAAGATGTCCTTTAGTAGGTGAATGGATTAGTAAACTGTAGTGCATCTAGAAAAGGAATATTTCAACATAAAAGAAATGAGCTAACAAGCTATGAAAAGACATGGAAGAACCTTAAATGCAGATTCAGATTTCTAAGTGAAAAAAGTCGATCTCCAAAGGATACATGCTATATGATTCTAACTATATGACATTCTGGAAAGGACAAGGCTATGGGGTCATGAAGATCAGTGGTTGCTAGAAGGAGTAGGGGAGGGAGCAGTATGAGTAGGCAGAGCACAGAGAATTTTTAGGGCAGTAAAAATACTCTGTATGATATTGTATCATGTATACATATTATTATACAATTGTCCAAACTCATAGAATATACAACACTAAAAGTAAACTTTAATGTAAATTATGAACTTTGAATAATTATGATGTATCAATGTAGGTTCATTCTTGGAAGAAAGAAAAGAAATAAAGAAAAGTACCATTCTGGTGAGTTATGTGGATAATGGAAAAGGCCTATGCATATGTGGGGAGAAAGGGTATATGGGACATCTCTGTATCTCTGTCTCAATTTTGTTGTAAACATATAACTGCTCTAAAAAAAGCCATAAAAATGTCAATGATTTGAGTATCAAGCTAAATATATCCATTAGACTGGGACCCTGGAAAAATCAAACCAGATTTAGGATATTAAAACTTGAAGTATCCTTAAACATTTCAACTAACTTCTTAGTATTAAGTACAGGTCTTGCAAAAAATTTCTTAGAGAAGTATCTGCAAGGTATTTTTGTCTGTTTCTAGTGCATAGAAGGGCACCTCATTTCTTTTTAATGGATTATGAAACTTAAAATTATTGCATTTGTTACTCTTTATACTGTGGCCGTTCTTATCAGAGTGGACTAAACCAGATAGAGAAAAACTGTCTCCAAATTAGTATATTTTGAACTAGACAAGCATGTTTTGCTTGCTGGAAGAATGGTGGGAAAGAATCAGTGAGCAGTCAGGACATCCTACTCTCTGTTTCTACTACTTGCTGTCAGATTAACAAATGGAAATCAATGTCCAGACACTGATCTAAGCATTTCACATGCAGTGGCATTACCACTGTGTACAAATATTATACTGTTATCACGGATAATGGACAATGTTCTATTAATTAAAGAGATTAGTCTCTATAGCCAACTGCAATCAATTTTGGTTTTCAAATATGTTCCCTATATAGTAGAGTAGTAGGTTTGTACAGTAGAGTAATAGCAATAATCCTTTAAAGATGAAAACAAAATCAACTATGAAGCTCAATTTACCATTTTCATCATGACCACTGGCTTCTGGTGTGCCCTGCCTCTGGTCATCTTCAGGTGCCTCAGGGTAAATGACAGCAGTGTCCTGTTGTTGCAGGAACTCTTCAACATTAGGATCATGGTTTTGTTCATTTTCTGCATCTGAGTCGCATTCATCATCTTTTACTAAAAGAAATACATACTTTATAAATAGCAATTTTGCCACCAAGTTGTTACGATTTTTTTTAATGAAACAGGAATTGTTTATCTTGAGATTGCTCTTAAATTTGTAGAAAATATTTACTGAATACTAAAGACAAAATTCACTCATTCTGTTATTACTGATTAAGAAGTCATTTAAAATAAATTTAAAGTGTTATAATAGTCTTGAAATTTTCATAATATTCCCTTTAAGCTTCAAAAGTGTACTTCTTTTATATTTTACTGATACACAAGATACAGAGAATGTTAATACTGAATTTCTAGTTTCTCAATGTTAAAGCAAGGGAAAAAAGCAAAGAGAAAAACCTTAGTTCTCAAACCTTAGTTTTTTTCCAGCAATGTGCTGAGTCATTTAGAGTTGTACCTTAAATGGAATCATTCTCAATATAAACCACTCTGAAATACAGTTCAGTTATGTGATTTCTTAGAGAATGGCTTTAATAGTTATCTATAGTTAGAAAAGTTCTGTTAAGAGTCAAGGTACCAAATCAATAAAATCGATTATCTCCTCTAGTATTCATGTACAAACAAGCCTGTTCTTGCTCTACTTCTGCTTCAATAGATGTTTAACAGCAGCATTAAGGCAGAGGCTTTTTTCCCCTTGAGTTAGAAAGCGTTAAGAGCTAACAGAATGTTTCCACTCTGAGAAGGTGGCCCAGAGCGCTGCTGCATCTCCAAAGCAGCCCTGCTGCACTGGGGTTTTTCTTGTCTCCCCACTGGCTCCAGAGAAGAGCTGCCACTCCACACTGGTGCGAACTGGAATGGGTTAGGATGGCTCCCAAGTGTCTCTTGGCTGACTTCTTTACTCACTTCTGACTGAACTGTCAGCTCTAAATTTGTAAAATGGTACTTCCCAGAGGATGGAAATTGGGCCAAATTAGAATGGTGATATATGGGCATTTTTTTTGTTGTTCAGCCAAAAAACAATCTTGCTAGAACTCTTGTATAGTATTAATAACGAAACTCCTTAGGGTGGCTGCTCTTTAAAACCTTAGAGCCAATGACATAGTAATAATGGTGACCCATCATTTTCCCCCTCCTTTTTAATACAGCCAATAACTATTAATTATTTAGCATCTGCCAGTAGTCACCAAACTGGGGTTATCGGATCCAGGGGTAAGTGAAGAAGACTCTTTAAGAGGTAAGCTGGTACTGTTGGTTTTAAGGGAATCTATGTCCAGATCCTCAACTTTCACGTATGTTCTTTCTTAGCATCCTGAAGGGTCATTTTTCTCTCTAACCTCTCCTTAGAAAAAATGAAAATACCATTTGGGGAAAACCATCTTTACTGCTTAATCAAGACAACATAAAACCATGATAAGCCTTCCAATCTTTCCTGTTTACATGGATATCTACGAGGGTAAAGCGTGGCAAGTGAAATGAGTTTATTGTGGTCCCAATTAGGAAGCTCTGAAATCAGCTATATAATACGGCAGAGGGAGTGAGAGTAATTTTCTTTTAATAACCTCACCTGTTGCATTCCCTATTGTTAAAAAATTCATTGCTTTTCAGGAACTTGGTGAGAGCAAAGAGTATTCTCAAAAATCATTCTTAGCATCTGTCATTAGCTGACACAATAAGCATTCTTGAACAGCTAAAGCAGTGAAATCAGTGTTATCAAATCTTTTCAATATAACTTTAAATTTTCAGGTTAAACTGGATAAAATTCACAATGAAATATACATTTTATGTAATTCTTAGAGGTTCATGTAGATTTAACAAGATACTTAAAATATTTTTATCAAATTACATTATAAAATATTTCCTTCAATTACATAGTTTCCACTTACAAAATATTTATATATTCTATATCCTAGTAACTACACACACACACACGCACACACACACACACAAAAGATGGAATAATGACTTTTTAAGTAGTATACAGTTTTTAGAATTATATGTCTATTTTAAACACAAATCTTGCATCTTTAATAAGTTATAAGTTTATCTATGCACACACTGGCTCTAAATATACTCATTTAAAAACAAATATTTTTATAATTTATAAAAATTAGATTAGATCTAAATAGTCCTAATCACACTATTTGAGTAATCTATATTTAAAAGATACATTTATTGCTCTGGCCAGGTAGCTCAGTTGGTTGGAGCATCATCTTATACACCAAAAGGCTGAGGGTTCGATTCCTGGTCAGGGCACATACCTAGGTGGTAGGTTCTATCCCCTAGTCAGGGTGTAAATGGGAGGCAACCAATTGATGTTTCTCTCTCACACTGATGTTTCTCTCTCTCTAAAATCAATAAACATATCCTCAGGTGAGGATTAAAAATAAAGATATATTTATTTATACTTTTTTCATTATAATTTATACATTCCTCATAGAAGAAATTTTAAAACAATTTTATTGAATTTGTTGGGATGGCATTTGGTTAATAAAATTAAGTTGGTTTCAGGTGTACAATTCTATAACACATCATCTGTATATTGTATCATGTGTCCATCACCCCAAGTCACCGCAAGTCAGGTCTCCTTCTGTCACCATGTGTCTCCTCTTTACCCTCTTTTACTTCCCTTTCCCTCTGGTAGTCACCGTACTGTTGTCTGTATTTATGAGGGTTTTTTCATAAATTACTTTATTGTTGTTTAATTACAATTGTCTGCATTTTCTCCCTACCACTCCCCCACCCCGAGCAAAACCCACCTCCCTCCCTTGATTCCAACCTCCCCCTTGGTTTTGTCCATGTGTCCTTTATAGTGGTTCCTGAAAACCCTTCTCCCCACTGTACCCTCCCCCCTCCTGGCTATTGTTAGATTATTCTTAATTTCAATGTCTCTGGTTATATTTTATTTGCTTTTTTCTTTTGTTGATTATGTTCCAGTTAAAGGTGAGATCATATGGTATTTTGTCCCTCATCACCTGGCTTATTTCACTTAGCATGAGGTTTTTCTTTCCTCAGTCCCTTCACCTGTTTCACCCAGCCCCTCAACCCCTCAACACTGCTCCCCTCTGACAGCTGTCTGTCTGTTCTCTGTATTTAGGAGTCTGTTTCTATATTGTTAGTTTGATTATTTTATTAATTAGATTCCACATATAAGTGAAATCATATGGTATTTGTCTTTCTCTGATTGGCTTATTTCACTCAGCTTAATACTCTCCAGGTACATCCTCAAAATGTATATTGACACATTTATTCAAATCAAAAAAATGAAGAAGCACTTTTCCGGACAGAGCTCCAGAAATTGAATGAACTAAGTTTATAGTTCTAAGGTATTGATCAAAATACAAATAATCCATGTGGAAAGATAAAAAGATTAATAAAAATGTATTGGAAAAAAGGTACTAAAATTAGTATTTCAGTTTCCCCACCCATTTATGAATATATTAAACAAAGTCCCTCTGAGGAGGAAAAAAATAATAAAATCTAAAACCAGATATCATTAATCCTTTGATAGCTAAGTACTGGTAAAGCCTTCTTGATAATGTCCCAGAAAAATGAGGGAGTGAATGCTTCTAATGACTGGGAAACGAACCCTTTAGAAAATTAGGTGGCTGTGAATTTTTGCTTTCAATAACATTAAAGGAGCATTTAATTTGTCAGCTGACAAGACATTAGAAATATTTTTATTGATATATAACCAAAACTTTGCACATAATTCTTAAGATGTATAGAGAATTGAGTTTACTCATTTCATATTTTTGAGAGTAAAGTTATCTCAGTGCTAAACAAAAAACAGTAATAGAATTAATGCTAAACACTTTTTCTTCTATAAATAAGTATCATTAAACTACTGTATATGAACTAACTGAAGAATACTTCAGTTCCTTTAATTTCCTTTCCAGTAACTTAAAAAAATAATTACTTATGAAAATTTGTAATATATTTATGTTGTGATCAACTGTGGTACTGGTATTTATATAATAAATTAGGTTAAAACTTTTAAAAATATTATGAGCCTTCAAGTGCCTAAGAGAAATTAAAATTTCAATTTATAGACACATCTTCTTGTAAAGACATGACAATTGATGAAAAATACCTTCAAACAGAAAATAGATACTATGTTAGTATCAAATTCCATAGGCTGTGTAGAAATATGAGTTCAAGAAGTAATCATGGTAACCAGAGAGGAGGAGGAAGAGAGATAATAGGGAATAATGAGGGGGGCATCAAGGAGTATGTATGAAGGACACCATGGACAAAGCCAAACGGGGTGGGCTCAAGGGTGGGAGGTGGGGATGGGTGGGGTGGGGGGCTGTGGTAAAGTGAAAATGGAGACAATTGTACTTGAACAACAATAAAAAAAGGAGTAAACACTATGGTATATAATCTGTGAGGCAGTGAACATGATATAATAGTTTACATAATATAAAATTTGTAGGATAGTAACAGTACTTGTTAGAGTTGTTATGAGAATTAATTCATATAGCTTAGTAGTGTACCAGGCATATAGTAATTGCAATGTAAATGTTACCTATTTTTCTCAAAGTCATCCTGCATGGTGAACATAATTTCTCCTTTAAAATT
This sequence comes from Anoura caudifer, assembly GCA_004027475.1. Taxonomy (NCBI): domain Eukaryota; kingdom Metazoa; phylum Chordata; class Mammalia; order Chiroptera; family Phyllostomidae; genus Anoura; species Anoura caudifer. The sequence continues at coordinate 39,800 of PVKU01006407.1, forward strand.
ATTCCCAATAAAGAGTTATGATCAGCAAAGTTTGACAATTTTTCTAAAAATCACACAGTAAAAAAAGTATTGTTATTAGAGCAGGCAATTTGCTCTTAGGTGTCATATCAAATTCTGGGTTCTTTCCAACTAAACTACACTGTCTCCATGAACCTTCATCTACCCAAGTCAATTTCAAGCAGAGACAAGAAATTCTGCAGTTTTACACATAAACTTTAAAGTGTTGGGAAGTGCACATTGTTAATAGGTCAATTATAATCAAAAGTCCCTAGTCTTAAGACTGATAAACTCACATATTTGAATACTAGAGAGAGGAACAAATACACAGAAACATACAATAATAATTTGTATTTTCGACAAAGCTCAGAGCTGTCAAAGTAATGAATTACAGGACTAATCCCAGAGTCATTTGTCCACATATGGAATTACAGGGTTATAATTATAAATTAGTGGGAGTAACAACAATCATTTAACATAAAGAATAAAAAGTTTTATTTAGCTATTGATATTTTATTGCAATCAGAATAAAGTATTCTTAGATGTTTTCCTCATTTTATCCTCAGTTTTTGAAACTTTGTAAAACTATTAACTATATAAACACAAAAGGGATGCTTAATAGGAATAAAGTATGTTTTAGGTAAATTAAAAAAATTAAATGTATTGGGGTGGCACTGGTTAATAAATTATATAGATTTCTTTTTAAAATTTTTATAAATACTTTAAAATTTTTATTGTTGTTCAAGTACAGCTTTCTGCCTTTCCCCTCCACCTCTCCCTTGCACCACAGCCATCCTCACCTCCCTCCCCTGATTCCACCCCCTCCTGTTTTTGTCACTGTGTCCTTTATATTTGTTCCTGAAAACCCTTCACCTTTTCCCCCATTATCCCCTTCCATCTCCCCTCTTGTTACTGTCAGTTCATTCTTAATTTCAATGTCTCCAGTTATATTATGCTTGCTTGTTTTGTTGATTAGGTTCCAGTTAAAGGTGAGATCATATGGTATTTGTCTTTCACCACCTGGCTTATTTCACTTAGCATAATGCTCTCCAGTTCCATCCATGCTGTTGCAAAAGGTAGAAGCTCCTTCTTAATCTTTCTGCTTTTGTAGTATTCCATTGTGTAAATGTACCATGGTTTTCTGATCCATTCATTTACTGATGGGCACTTAGGTTGCTTCCAGCACTTGGCTATTGTAAATTGTGCTGCTATAAACATTGGGGTGCATTGGTTCTTTTGGATTGGTGTTTCAGGGTTCTTAGGATATAATCCTAGCAGTGGAATTGCCGGGTCAAAAGGCAGTTCCATTTTTAGTTTCCTGAGGAAATCCCATACTATTTTCCACAGTGGCTGCACCAGTCTGCAATCCCACCAACGGTGTACTAGGGTCCCCCTTTCTCAACCTCTCTTTGTTGTTTGTTGCTTTGTTTATGATGGCCATTCTGACTGGTGTGAAGTGGTATTCCACTGTGGTTTTAATCTGCATCTCTCTGATGGCTAATGATGCTGAGCATCCTTTCATATGTCTATGGGCCCTCTGTATGTCCTCCTTGGAGAAGTGTCTATTCTGGTCCTTTGCCCATTTTTAATTGGTTTGTCTTCCTGGAGTGGAGTTGTGTGAGCTCTTTATATTTCTGGAGATCAAACTCTTGTTTGAGATATCATTGGCAAATATGTTTTCCCACAGCAGAGAGCCCAGAAATAAAACCAAGTGTCTATGGTCAATTAATATTTGACAAAGGGGGAAGAAGCATAAATGGAGTAAAAATAATCTTAACAAATGGTGTTGGGAGAGCTGTACAGCTACATGTAAAAAAATGAAACTTAATCACCAACTTACACCATACACAAAAATAAATTCAAGGTGGGTAAAAGACTTAAATATAAGTCTTTACGCCATTGAAGTCCTAGAGGAGAACATAGGCAGGAAAATCTGAGATAGTTCATGCAGCAACATTTTTAGTGATATGTCCCCTAAAGCAAGGGACATAAAGGAAAGAATAAACAAATGGGGTCTCATCAAAATAAAATGCTTCTGCATGGCTAATAAAATTATATAGGTTTAAAGTGCACTTCTATGATAGATCATCTGTATACTGTATTGTGTGTTTACCACCCAAAGTCAAATCTTTTTCCACTTTACCCTTTACTAACCCTCCATCCTCCTTCCCTTTTTTCTCTCTTCATACTATACTGAAACTACAGTTTTCTTAACTGCATGAATTGCAAAAGCAAGTCAGCTATAGAAATGATCTGACAAAGTTCTGAACAAATGATGGAACCTCTGTAAAATGTTGTCTACTTTGTTAGCACATTATTCCCTTAAAAGTCAAGGAAGTAATAAAAGCAAATTTTATTTTATGTAGAACTGCTCCAAAGTCTCAAATGTCTAATTCCATCCTCCTTTCCTTAAAACTATACATATCAGGGCTTTGTTAAACGTTTTCTTACTTCTAATTCCACATGTAGTAGGGAACTAATGTAGCAGGGATCTTCTTCTTGTGGATGGGGGAAGACCTTGCATTTCAGCAACAACTGTGGTTCATAAAAGGTTACTCTACTTTCCAGTCATCATTTTGTTTTGTGGGGGAAGGGAAATTATGTATTAGTACATCAAACTGAAAGAATTCATTTTTTTAAACTTTATTTTTGTGTACACTATTACAGATGTCTCCCCATCCCCTATCCCTTGCCCACCTCCACCCAGTCACCACCACCCCCCACCTCAGGCCACCACTGCACTGTCTGTCATCTGTGTCAGTGAGTCACACATATACCTGTATTTTTTGGACCGTAAAATGCACCTAGGTTTTAGAGGAGGAAAATAGGACAAAAAACTTTGAAGTAAAAATGTGATAAAATATTTAATAACATAAATAACATAATATTTCATCACTGTAAATGTAAACAGAACTCAACAGCAGCATTAACAACCATTATTCCTCCCAAATTTGGTGGTGGGGGGGCGGCATGGGGTGCATCTTATAGTCCGAAAAATACGGTATGTTCTTTGGCTGATACCTTCACCTTTTTTCATCCAGTCCCCTCTAGCCCTCCTCCTCTATGTACCCATGCCTCAGTTTCCACTTTGTTCATTAGATTCCACATATAAGTGAGATCGTATGGTATTTGTTTCTCACTGACTGGTTTATTTCACTTAGCATAACCCTAGCGCACTGTTGGTGGGAAAGCAGACTGGTGCAGTCACTGTGGAAAACAGTATGGATTTTCCTCAAAAAAATTAAAAATGGATCTGCCTTTTGACCCAGCAATACCACCTCTGGGAATATATCCTAAGAATCCTGAAACACCAATTTGAAAGAATATATGTACTCTTATGTTCATAGCAGAATTCACTCATTTTTGTAGTGAAGAGCAAATTGTGAGGTAAAAACTGTAAACTCGGAACTATGAAAGTCCTTTTTGATGGTATTTTGCTTAAAAGGGCAAACGATTTTTTGTAATTCTGGTAACATAAATCATCAAAGTTTAATGGTAGGTAAAAAGTAATTAGCAGTAGCTTTTTTGTGTTCATTAACACTATTTTACTAATAACAAACATCCCAATTAAATATTTTACATAATGTATAAGTTGGATGACAAATATTTGATAACAAGCATACCCAAATACATTATTTATGTAAGTTAAACACAACCAAGGTGAAGGCAGAATATAAAATCTTAGGCTGCAGGCACCGTAAACGATCACATACTCTATTATTACTTAAGTAATTTGGAGCGCACCTTTAATCGCAGCACAAAGATCTACTCCGTGTTTTACAGAACTGACTGACAAATACAGCAGTGTGAATGTTTATATTACAGATGATAATCTATTTGACACATTACTATGAAACATACTCATCTTATATAATTAAAGGTAATTTATAAGGATATATGAAGTGGTCCTAAAATGCACTGCAAAGAAAAAGAAAACTATAAATGTTAAATAAATCAAGGAGGAAAATGAAAAAGCAAATTTAATTAAAACTATATGTGAGAAATATCTAACTTATGGTTCAAAATACAAAATACAATTATACTACTATTAAGTACAGTGTTTTGAGAAAATAATTGAATAATCTGGAATTCATTTTTGAAGTTTACATTTTAAGAGCTCCAGCTGACTCATGTGACACAATTTAAGTGTCTAGTATTATCATATGTAAGATCTTGATTTCAGTTTCATCCTTACTCTTTTGATTCTTAAATCTGATTTGAATTCATTATAAAGGAATAGCCTTAAGTTAAGGGAGTATGTACTTTCAGTTACATAGAGGCAAACAATTTAACTTCATTTTACATTTTTCCACTCATGGAAATCACACAAGAAAAATTTTTGATTCTCTTGTTTGCTGTGAAATGTTCATTCAACTCATCAATATTAATGATTATCATCCAGTTTATAGATAACCCATATTTGCTTAATCTTTTCTGCTTTCCGCCTTGTGGGCAATTCAAAGATGATCCTGGTAACTAATAATGAAATTCAAAATAATTAGATCTGCATTTCTATAACCTTGGTAAAAAGTTTGACAGAAGTTTAAATCATCATTCAAATACTTATTTTTTTGATTATCCATAGATTATTTGTCATCCTTGTTGGTGAAAATCTGCTCTATTATACGAATCCATACCTTTACAATTGTATTTAAAGAAATACAAACCTCTAACTTTTTTATGTAAGTATCTATGCCTAGGTATTTAAACATTTAAAGAGGACCAGATAAAAGAGGAGGAAAAAGACTAAACTCAGGACTCACAAATGCAAAAACCAGGGACACAAAAGACCTTGTTCGACAACTACAGTGTGAAAGGAATTGCCCAGAGAGTACCTGTGCGTCCTGCTTCATCGACCTGAGCTTCAGGCCCCAGGATTTCTTGTCCTTCCTTTCCTGTTAAAATTAAAGAGCAAAGGATTAAAACAGATCCATGTGTCATAAACACTTTAACTTCTAGAAATCTGAAAAGAATACTTTTTAAATATAATTTTTAAAATATTTTATTTATTTATTTTTAGAGAGAGGGGCAGGGAGGGAGAAAGAGAGACAGAAACATCAATGTGTAGTTGCCTCTCACATGGCCCCCACTGGGTCCTGGCTCACAACCCAGGCATGTGCCGTGGCTGGGAATCGAACTGGCAACCCTTTGGTTCGCAGCCCATGCTCCATCCACTGAGCTACACCGGCCAGGGCTGAAAAGAATACTTTTAGATTATATTTAAATTTGGATTTTTCCTTTTATAAATATAGTAATCTGTCCTTGAAAACTGAAGTTTTCTAAAGAAACCAAGCAGATAGTTTTTATCAAACTCACAACATATTTTAGAGATGCAAAATCAGTAAAGATTTATACATAATGCTGGAATTATAAATATATTAGAATGATAAGCATAGTGGGATGTCGGTATTTTTTTTTTTTTTAGAACAGGGGCTCTACCTATACATAATAGGATTCCTTTTTTCATTTCTTCCCCAAAGCACAGATTTCTATGTTCTAGGCACTGTGCTATATGCTTTATAAACTTACTTCCTTTAACTTTCATAACTACCTATTTTATAAGTTAAAAAAACCTAAACCAAATCTTGAGACTTTGGAAGGTTAAATAATTTGCCCAAGGACATACAGCTTTAGGTTATAAAAGAGGAATTTGAATGCAGGTCTGAAGGGCTCTAAAACCTTCTTTCACTACACCCTTGCTTGTCTAACTAGAGTACCAGACAACTAGAAAGACGACCAGACCAAATCTCATTGTTCACCGAGTAAACACCCTAGACAGTATACTTTCACTCTATTCGTGTCTATTCTCCTCTGCCTCCTATATGTTTACTTGGTTAGTGTTATCTAAGTAAACCAAGTGGGCTGATTCACTCTTTTATACAGAGAAAGATCGGAGAGAGTCAATATGCACATTATTTTGGCAAGCAAAAAGTATGTTTTATATATTCAGGTACCTTTTGTTTATTATAATAATTTATTAAGAACATGTACAGATAAGACATGCTTTTTTGAAAATGAGTAGTAGAGTATGTATCATATTATCAGAATACTTATGAAGTCATAGTAAAACACTGTGTAGACATCTGCACTCCAAATAAATCCCACGGAATATGTCAGTCAAAAAACTTGATTTAGGTTTCCCCTAAGTTTGATAACTGAATTGAGAAAAAGAACAGTAATCAAGTAAAATCTTTGCTCACATTAAAGCATGTATTTCTTTAAGTGCCCTGGATTATTAGGTGGATTTATTCAGCAGACTTTCTTTACTCATTAACTTTTATACTAGTATTTAAAGATGATCACTGTGTGGAAAAGTAGTTAAAACATGCACAAACCTCTTTAGATCAGCATAAAAACACATATAAAGTAGATAATAGTGGTATCAACCTCTGCTGAAGAATTCTCAGTTTATACTTGCCATCAGCAAAATGACAACTTAAAAATCCCTGGTACAGTGTTTCCAATACTGTTAGATAAGCACCAGTGTTTGCTAAGCATCTGAGAATCTCTAATATCCTTTTCCCTCTCTCCAAAGCATCTGCTTAAAACTAAAATAATAAACAGTATGACGAGTGGGTAATTATATGATAATAATACATTATTATATACTTAAATGCGTTCTATTTTTCCTTAAATGAAAATCAAAACTATCAGTTACTTCTCACTAAGGTGGAAGATAACACTGTCAATAAGGGTTGAAAAGATATTTTGGAAATTATTATTTGTTTACTTAAAGTTTTTATTATAGTTAATTTAAATACTGCCTATAATACAATTATTTATTTACTTCTTCAATCCTTCATTTCTGCTTGGATTAAAATCTAGGCTCCTTCCTTAGATGAACATTTAACATAGTTCACACTTATTTACCACAATTAAAGAACTGGAAGTCTCCATTCCTTCCCTCATTATTGAGGCTAGAATTTTGGCTTGAGAACTAAAACCATGCTGACTAATGAAAAGAGAAAGCTCCTAATGCTTGCCTGCAATGTGAATACACTTCTTTTAGTGGTGAGTACTGCCTACAGACTAGCATGAGGATTTTCTGGAACAGAGGCTGTTCTAAATATTTTTCAAGCAGCATTCTTCCTCGTGTGTTTTGATCTTCTAGCATAGGACATATAAGAGGAGGAAAACAGTAGAGTATACTTGTACGTAAGATTTTCTCTCCTGTAAGACTTAATAATGTCAGCACGTTATGAATGACTAACCTACACGCAACTTACAAAGGAAAGATAGGATGCTCCTGAGGTTTTGCTTTAGTCTAAATTCAAAAGAAAATACATAGATGAGAAAATCTTCTGAATAACAAGACTTTATTTTCAAATAATGGCAAAATATAGTTGAAAAATAAGTCATGAAATACTACTCAGCAATAAAAAGGAATAAACTATACATGCAACAACTTAGATGATGTTAAAGAAATTGTAGAAAGGGAAAAAAAGCCAATCCAAACAAATGTTACATACAGAATGATTCCATTTATATAATATTCTTGAAATGACAAAATTATAAAATGGAGAACAGCTTAGTGGTTGTCAGGGGTTAGGGATGGGGCAGGGGAGAGGGCAGGTGTATAAAAGGCAATGAGGGAGCCTTGTGGAGATGAAACTGTTCTGTATCTTGCCTGTATCACTGTCAATATTCTGGTAGTGATATTTTACTATAGTTTTGCAAGATGTTACCATTGGGGGAAACTGGGTAAATGGTATGTAGTATATCTGTACTATATGTGAATCTAAAACTACTTGTGAATTACTTGTGATCTACAATTACCTCAAAATTAAAAGTTTAATTTCAAAATATCAAAGGAAAATATCACAAATTTAGATATAAATGGCAGGGCTTGTTTATTTTGCATTAAGAAGAAATTCCTACTAAGTAAAAACAAAGATGGCAAATGCAATCCATTTTAATTAAAAAATCCAGAATACTTACTATCAATGATAGGATAAAACAGCCCTAAGTACAAGACTGATTATTTCGTACAGGACATGTACTAAATTATGAAAACTGCATTTTTAAAATCCATACTGATGTGTTTCTAACCATTTCTAACCATGTTGTTTGTGGGAATATTTTCCAATAATCTCTACCAATTCTTCAAAAGCTAGAAACTACTAAAATTTACCCAAGATAAAATGGCTAGCTTAAATGTTCTTATAACTATTTTAAAAACTTGTATTTTGAATTTGTAGTTTAAAACCTTCCCCTAAATCCATACCAAACAAAACTCCAGGCCTAAATGGTTTTACTTACAAATTTTACCAGAACACTTAAAGAAGAGATAGCACTAAAGCACTAAATTTAAACAATCTTTCAAAAAAAAAAAAAAAAAAAAAAAAAAAAAAAAAAAAAAAAAAAAAAAAAAAAAAAAAAGAGAGAGAGAGAGAGAGAGAGAGAGAGAGAGAGAGAGAGAGAAAGGAACACTTTCTAATTCATTTTATGAGGTGAGGATTACCCTGATACCAAAACCATATAACATCAGTACAAAAAAGAGAAAATTATAGACCAGTATCTCTCATAATCACTGATACAAAAATCTTCAACAAAATATTACCAAGACAAATTCAGCAATATATGAAAAAAAATGACTAAGTAGGGCTTTCCAGGTAATCCAAGGGCGGTTCAATGTTTGAAAATCCATTCATGATGCATTTCACTGTATTAATGGGCTAAAGAAACAAAATCACAGCATCATTAACTGATGCAGAAAATGCACTTAATTTAGAAAAAAACTGCAACATCTGTTGAGGATGAAAACTCTCAGCAAACTAGGAATAGAAACTTAGTTTGATAAAGAGGATCTACAACAAACATTCCTAGAGGTCAAAGACTGAATACTCAGCCTCTAAAACTGGGAAAAAGGAAAATTGTCACTCTTATCACTCCTGACAACTTGTAATAAGTCAATAAAAATATAAGGTATACAGATTAGAAAGGGAGAAACCAATCTGTCCCTATGTGAGAAGGCTGTCTACATAGAATCCCAAGGAAATTTACAAAAAGTTCCTAAAACTACCAAGTCTATAGGATCCAAGGTCAACACACAGAAATCAACCACATTGCTTACATATAACAGCCATGGAAATGAAATTAAAAATAAAACATTTGCAACAGTTCCCACCATTGCAAATGTTTAGTACATAGGTATGAATCTCACAAAATATGTTCTTTTTGTTTTGTATTATTTTGAAAATACAAAACACTGATCAAAGAAGACCTATGGCAGGATGAAAAAAAAATCAACATAGAAAAATCAGTTTTATCTTTAGACACTAACAATGAACTACCTGGAAAAGAAATGTAAGTCTCATTTACAACTGCATCAAAAACAATAAAATACGTAAGAATTTAACAAGGAGTTGGAAGATTTGTACATTTAGGACTATAAGACACTGATGAAATAAACTGAAGAAAACACAAATACATACAAAGATATCCAGTGTTTTTGAATTTTGGAAGAGTTCGTATTGTCAAAATGTCCATACTACCCAAAGCCATGTATAGATTCACTGCAATACCTATCGAAATTCCAATGGCATTTTTTACATAAACAAAAAAAGTTCTAAATTTAAACAGCATCACAAAAGACCCGAACAGCCAAAGCAATCTTGAGAAATAATGCAGTATGTGTCACACTTCCTAATTTCAAACTATATCAAAGGTTATAGAAATCAAAACAGTATGGTACCAGCATAAAAACAGACACATAAGACTAATGGAAAAGAATAGAGAGCCCAGAAATAAACTCCTTCATTTACTGGTGAATAATATTTGACAGAGGAACAAAGAATACTCAAAGGGGGAAAAAGACAGGCTCTTTAATAAGTGATGCTGAGAAAACTGGATATTCACATGCAAAAGAATAATACTCAACTCGTATCTCACACAATTCACAAAAATTAACTTGAAATGGACTGCAGATTTCAATGTAACATAAAGCCATAAAAATTCTAGAAGAAAACATGAGGAAAAGTTCCATGACACTGGTCTCAGCAATGATTTTTTTATTGGATATGACATTAAAAGCACATGCAACAAAAAAAAAAAATAAATGAGTGGGACTACAAACTAAAAATTTTCTCTATGGCAACAGAAATCATCAACAAAATAAAAAGGCAACCTGTGGACTGGAAGAAAATGTCTGAAAACCACACACTGCATCTGAAACGGGGTTAATATTAAAAATATACAAATAACTGAGCAACTTGACAGCAACAAACTCAAATAACCAATTTAAAAATTGTCAAAAGACAGGAACAGACATTTTTCCAAAGGAGATACACAAATGGCCAACACACACATGAAAAGGTGTTTGACATTACTTATCATTAGGAAAACGCAAATCAAAACCACTTTGAGATATCACCTCACACCTGTCAGAACGGCTATTATTGCTAAGACAATGCTCATGAAGATGTGGAGGAAAGGAAACCCTCATACATTGCTGGTAGGATCGCAAATTGGTGCACCTACCATGAAAAACAGTACAAAGGGTTCCTCAAAAAAATTAAAAATAGAATTATCGCTTTAGTTAGTACTTCTCTCCCCATATATTTAAATACTTATATCAGTATGGATGCATGGATATAAATGTCTAATCACTATATTGTACACCTGAAACTAATACAATATTGTATATCAACTATAATTAAAAAGAAATTAAAAGTATATGAGGTCTGTTCAGAAAGTATCCAGCCATGTAACATGAAAAAGAGTCATTGAAGAAGATACAAGAAACACTGTACGTAGGACAATGATGCCTCAGTCCCCTTCAAAGTAGGCACCTTGGGACTTCACACAGTTCTTCCAATCACCATTAGCTGCCCCACAGTATTTTCTTGAATCTCACTGACAGTCTGAAATCTCTTCCCCTTCAAAGGTGATTTTAGTTTTGGGAAAAGGCAGAAGTCACAGGGTGCCAAATCTGGGCTGTAGGGGGCTAAGTCACCTGGGTGATTTGATGTTTTGCCAAAAAACTCTACACAAGATGTGATGCATGAGTGAGTGTGTTGTCATGATGAAGCTGCCAATCACCAGCTGCCCATAGCTGTGGCCTTCTGAATCATCCAAATAATTTTCGTGGAAGAATATTGAAGCTTAACAGAAAATCTGATGCAGATTCGTTGCTCTATTTGCTCAACCATTTTGAATGCAATGGCTACACAGTATACCTACTCACTCAATGGTACCTACTGCCCCCACTGACTAGTACAGTGAAGTCAACATTGCTCATGCATACGTACTCCAGTCCACTCTCCTTGGCTGCCAGGTTACACTGATGTTGGGTAAATCACTCTTGTGATAGTAACAATGGCTGGACTTTTTCTAGACAGACTGTATATATATATTAATATTTATTAAATTATATATTATTATTAATATTTTCAATTAGTATTTTCCCTTTAATACTATTCAGTTACTCCCCCAAAAGCAGATCCTGTAATTTGCAACATTAGCTAGGTGAAGTAAGTCAGACAGAGAAAGACAAATAATGTATCATCTCCTTATGGGATCTTAAAAGAACTTAACTCAGAGAAACAGAAAGTAGATTGCTGGTTGCCAAGGTCTGGAGAGGGGTGGAAGGTGGGAAAAATGGCAATCAAAGGGCACAAATTTCCAGTTGTAAGATGAATTGAGAATTTAATATCCTGCATGGGGAATGTATACCTTAATTGTATACTTGAAAGTTCTAAGAGAGTAGATCTTAAATATTCTCACGAAACACACAAATATGGTTAACTATATGAAGCAATAGATGTGTTAACTAACCTTATTATGGTAATCATTTCATCATATAAACATACATTAAATTGTATGGTACATCTTAAAGTTACACAGTGTTATATGTCAAATATATTTCAATAAACCTGGAAAAAATAAAAAGATCTTCTCATAAGCACAAGAAACCAAAGGAGATCTAAATTAATGGAGAGACATACCATATTTATTAATTAGAAAACTCTTCAACACAATAAAGATATTTGTTCTCCCCAAATTAATCTATAGATTCAACAAAATTTAAATCAAAGTTCCAGCAGGGTTTTTATATAGAAAAGATTATTCTAAAATTCAATTGTAAAGGAAAAGGAACTACAAGAGTTAAAACAATTTCATAAAAGAAGATGTTGGAAGAATAACATTATCTAATTTTAAGTCTTACCATTAAGAAACAGTAATAAGATGTGGCACTGGCAGAAGGACAGACACACAGATCAACAGAACACAGTCCAGAAATAGCCCTCCACCCCAAATACAGACAATTTCGGACAAAGGTACAAGGCAATTCAATAGGGAAAGGATAGTCTTTTCAACAGTATGGAAACAATTAGACATCCCTATCCAAAAAAATGAACTGTACCTCAATTTTCTATCTTACAAAATTAACTCAAAGTGGATAATAGACTAATAAAAAAGTGAAGGGCACAATGGAGAAAATTATGGTGATCTGGGGTTAAGCAAAGAGTTCTTGACCATGACACTTGAAGCATAATAGATAAAAGGAAAAATTGATAAAAAGAGCATAATTAAAATTTAAAAGTTCTGTCCTGGCCAGGTAGCTCAGTTGGTTGGAGCACCACCCCATACAGCAAAACACTGAGGGTTTGATTCCTGGTTAGGGCACACAGGGGAGGCAACCAAAAGATGCTTCTCTCTCACATCAGTGTCTGTCTGTCTGTCCCTCTTTCTCTCTCTCTTTTGATTTAAAAATCAATAAACATATCCTTGGGTAAGAATTTTTAAAAAATCTAAAGGTTTTGTTGTGTGAAAGGCTAATATAAGACAATGAAAAGACAAACTACAGACTGGGAGAAAATATTTACTACATCCATAAAGAATGCTAAAAACAATAATAAAACAAAATATGCAGATTAGAAAGTGCACAAAAGCCATGAACAGATTCTTCACTGAAGAAGATATACAGGTGGCAATTAAGCACATGAAGAGATGTTCAAATTCACCAGCCATTAGGGAAGTGCAAGTGAAAACAACACCTAGTATGAAAAACACACCTATTAGAATGGCTAAAGTAAATTGGTACAATTGGTAAAATCAAAATCTAGTGAGGATGTGGAGAAAGTGGATCATTCATATATTACTAGTGGGATGGTACAGCATCCCTGGAAACAATTTGGTATTTTCTTAAAACATTAAATATACACTTAATATATTACTCCGGTACACCACTTCTAGGTATTTGCCCTAGAGAAATAAAAATTATTTATGTATCTATAAAATGGAATAATACTCAGCAGTAAAGAGTCAAACTACTGATGCAATAACCTGAATGAGCCTTGAAGACATGCTGTATGAAAGAAGCCTGATATAAATGTTTTATACTTCACATGATGTTCTCAAAAAGACAAACTAGTGACAGAGAATAGATCATGGTTGCCAGGGTTTGTGGTGGGGGGATGGTATGACTAAAAAGGAGTAGCATGAAGGACAAAAAAAAAAAGAAGAGATCCATGTGGATGGGTGCTGATGCTGGGATGAAAGCACCTCCGTATTGCTCTCTATATGCACTTCACATAAAATGTTACATTCAATGTATGCATGGACGTGTGTGTGTGTGTGTATATATATATATTTTCCTGTTGGAATTGTAAGTAAAAGAAAATAATAGTATGTTTTGAAGTTAGAGACTTGGGTTTAAATCTTGGACTTCCACATTTAAAGTGTCATCTTGCCAAGATATTTAATCTTTATGAACCTCAGTATCCTTATTTATAAAATGGAGCTAATATCTACTACACAAAGTTGTTTTAAAAATGAAAAAAATATATAGGGAAGCAATTAGCTCTAGGCCTGCGCAGGTACATTTACTCAGTATTATTTTTCTTAGATAATATGTAAAAATTGGAATTGCAACTGAATGTTCATTTATTGTGTCAGTCTTCCCAGTTCTCCGGTTTTTTGGAAAAGAGGCAAGTCTCTCAAAACCCAAACCAGACCTCACTAGAAAAGTCCTCATGAAAGGCAGAATTAGCCCAATTCATCCTTGTTCCCAAAGTTCAAGTTATTGAGACTAGCTGTGCAATGGTGGAAAAGTAAACTGGCATCCTGCAGTGTGCAGGGAGATCAACAGGACCCTGAAGTATGTAATTCATTGCCATTTTATCATTCATATTTTTGATCTCTCCTTCTTCAAGAAATTCCTTTAACATGTCTGGTAATACTGATTTGGTGGTGATGAACTTCTTTAGTTTTTTTTTTTTTTCTTGTCTGGGAAGCTCTTCCTCTGTCCTTCGACTCTAAGTGATAGCCTTGTTGGACAGAGTAGTCTGGGATGTAGGCCCTTGCTTTTCATCACTTTGAATATTTCTTGCCAGTCTCTTCTCTTTTGCAAAGTTTCTGCTGATAAATCAGCTGGAAGTCTGATGGGAGCTCTCCTGTCAGTAACTAACTGCTTTTCTCTTGCTGCTTTTAAGAGTCTCTCTTTATATTTAAACTTTTGCATTTTAATTATGATGTGTCTTGGTGAAGGAGCCTCTTAGGGTTCATCTTGTTTGGGACTGTGTGTGTTTCCTGTGTTCCAGTCTTATCTAACATTTTCCCTACCTCAGTTCTAGGATCAGCATTTATGCAAGGAGCTTTGGTATTATATTGGAGAATGGGATTTGATCCCAGATAAAAAAGTGGAACTCAAAGGGGAAAAAATTAAGAAGTACATATTGGTAGTTACAAAACAGTCATGGGATATAAAGGACATCATAGGAATACAGTCAATAATACTGTGATAACTATGTACGGTGCCAGGTGGGTACTGGAAATATCAGGGTAACACTTTGTAAAAAGTATGTGACTGTCTAACCACTATGCTGTACATCTGAAGGTATTACAAAATAATGTTTAATGTAAGCTGTAATTGAAAAATAAAGTAAAAGAAGAGACATAGTATAGTGAAGACTTGAAGCCTGCCCTGAGTTTTTTCTATAATACATTACCCAACACCTTTGCTTGAAAAAGGTTCCAAAGAGTAGTAGATTGAACTGGATCTTGACAGATGATTACAATTAGGCTCAGTACTGAATTATAGAGCAAAGGATACATTCTTGGCATAGGTTACTTAGTATTTTATTATAACTTGTGCCCCCAAAAAGTCTTATTGCTATGGATTATAAGATCAGAATTTTATATATATTTATCATAAAGGCATTTTCATTGTCTTGGCATTTTTGTAAACATGTAAATTTCTACAGAGTTAAAAAAACTTGAAGTCAAAAAATGTGTAAGTCACTATTACTTGGGATCATTTTTTAAATTCATCAATTTTAAAACATTAAGAAATAGCTAATATATTAAAAATATTTATATTATTGGACTAGTTTTATCTAATTTTAAATACTAAAACAGGAGGGGCCTATAAAACAGGTATCTCAAAAGTAAAACTGTATATATTTAAAAACATTTAATTGACACAGGCATGAAAGTTTTTAGTTGAACCACAAAAAGCTCTTGTAAGATGAGGATAGATATGTTGAAACACTGCCAATTTATATTATCTTCCCTACAAAGAAAATGTAAAGTTGAAAGTATTTTAAGACAATAGGATTTAATTAACCCCAAAATTTTGTTTATTTTTGGACATGAACATGTCATAGTTTATTTAATATAATAAAAAATGCTTCTTTGATATAATAATTTTTCTAAGAACTTGATATTTCATTCACAGAAAACTTTTTAAAAATACTTAATATAATTAACATTTCAATAGCATATTACATTTTTCAATATACTTTAGATCCTTGATCCACATTATGCTACAGATGTGTGAATATCAGTTTCATGTGCTGGTCTCTAGCACAAGCTAAATGCCAATGATCCCTTTCTTCTTTACTGTTTCCCCTTAAAAGTCTTTAAAATAAATAACTAATTGTCATGGATGATGTTGCTTCTTTTAGCTCAGCAATGGTAAAGGGCCTTTGCTTCACTACTCCTTGCTTGTCCTCAAGTAACTAGACAAAAAATCTACTGAACAACTGGCCTTCTAAACTTATTGAATACTTCTGAAAACCTAAGTTGTAGCTACTCTACTTTCTAACTACATGTTGCTAATCTCTTGTACTCAATGGCAGAAAATTTTACATATTTATGTCTTCTTGAAGTTATAATAGTGATATGATCAAGACATCCTACATCCTTCCCTTCTCTTCTCTCTTTCCTTTCCTCCCTCCCTCCCTGCCTTTCTCTCTCCCTCTTTCCCTTCCTCTCTTTCTTTCCACTGGGTAGTAGTTTAATAGGATACACACAAACAAAAACAAAAACACAAGAACAGCAGTAGAGGCAATTCTCATGAAAAAACAGAGCCTTGAAAGTAACTGAATAAAGTGAGGCTCTACCTAGTATGTTGACTACTCCTTAAAGTAAACTCCTCTTGTGGTAATTAAAGTTTTCTGATTCTGCTTCAGGATCAGCTTGGTTTGGTCAACCACATCCAATTTCAGATAATTTTTCAAATTCAGCCACAAAGATCATTGTGAGGAACCATAAAGCAATTCAAGAACAGAAATTCTCTGTTCAGATCTGAAGTCATAAGCTATCATATGAATGCATGACTAAGGGCCACTTAATGGTAACCAACTAAGTAAACTATTAAGAATTACTAACCTTCACGAATTTAAATTAATTTACTGAGGATTCTGGTCTAATGTTGTACTTGGTTGCCTTGTGTTACTGGACAGTGCTGCTAAACTTCTGTGCATGTTTTCACAAACATATTTTAAACTAGGGGTCCCTGGGACTGGTCTGTAGCCTGTTGCAAAATTTGATGCAGACTTGTTGCTTTACTAGCTCAGATCTTTTGAATGCAATGGCCACACGGTACACATGCTCACTCAACAGCGTATACTGCCCCACTGACTAGTACAGTGAAGTTGTCATTGTTTACGTATTTACATTCCAGGCCACTCTCCTTGGCTGCCACGTTATACTGATGTGCAAACTGTTCTCATTATATTAACAATGGCTGGACTTTTTCCAGACAGACCTTGTATGCACCTCTATGTTCACTGCAGCATTATTCACAATGGCCAAAACATGGAAACAATGGAAGTATTCTTCAATAGAAGATTGGATAGAGAAAATATTGTATATATATACAGTGGAATACTATTCAGCCATAAATAAAGGTGGAATACTGTCATTTGCGACAATGTGGGTAGACCTTGAAAATATCATGCTAAGCAAAATAAGTCAGTCAGAAAAGGCTAAGAACCACATATGTTACTCATATATGGGATATAACTCTGAAAACTCATAGACATAGACTATGAGTATGATAGTTACCAGAGGGAAGGAGGGGATGCAGTAAAGGGTAAAGGGGACATAATGTATGTTGACGGAAGATGATTTGACTTAGGGTGGTGGGCACACAACGCAATATAAAGATCATGTATCATAGAAATATACACTTGAAACCTATGTCAATACAGTAAATTTAATTTTAAAAAATCTCCATAAAACTGCTGTAATCATATTACAAATTTTGAAATGTAATTTTTATCATTCAGGTCAAAATATTTCTTCATTTTCATTATGATTTCTGTACTGATGATGAATACCATTCAAAAGTGCGTTTCTTAACATAATTTTCTATTATTTCCTAGCTCAATCATATTATGTTCAAGAACATACTCTGTATGATTTTATCCTTTGAATTTTGCTTAGATTTGCTTCATTACCCTGTGCATGCTCTATTTTTATAAATATTGCACACTTGAAAAAATATTTACTTTGCACTTACTAAGTACATTGTCTATATATCCTACTCATATTTTTAAATTTTCTATATCCTCATTTATTTTGTGTGATTATACTATCAATGACTAAATGAGGTGTGTTATATCTTCCACAATGTAGATTTTTTTGGATATTGCCTATTTTTTCTTTATATATATTTTAGGCCTTGTTATTAAGTACAAACACATTTATTTATTTATTCTATTATTGTTGTTCTCTGACAGTTGTCCCAGTTTTCTGCCATTGCTCTTCCCTGCCCCACCCACCTCCTGCTCCCACAATCAATCTCTGTCTTGTTGCCCACATCCATGGATCATTTATACTTGTCCTTTAATTAGGCCCTTCTTCTTCTCTCCTCCCTTATCCCCCTCTCCCCTCTGCTCTGGTCCCTGTCAGTCTGTTACTTGTTTCCAAGTATCTGGTTATATTTTGCTCATTTGTTTGTTTTGTTCATTAGGTTCCACTTACAGGTGAGATCATATGGTGTTTGTCTTTCACCACCTGGCTTATTTCACTTAGCACAATACTCTCCAGTTCCATCCATGCTGTTGCAAAGAGTAGGAGTTCCTTTATTCGTTCTGCTGTGCAGTATGCCATTATGTAAATATACCACAATTTTTTGATTCACTCATTTACTGACTGGCACTTAGGCTGTTTCCAAATCTTGGCTATTATAAATAATGCTGCTATGAACATTGGGGTGCATAGGTTCTTTTGAATTGGTATTTCAGGGTTCTTAAGAGTATAATCCCAGCAGTGGAATCACTGGATCAACAGGCAGTTCCATTTTTACTTTTTTGAGGAAATTCCATAATGTTTTCCATAGTGACTGCACCAGTTTGCATTCCCTGGACTGGACGGCTTCACAAGCAAATTTTACCAAACATTGAGGGAAGAGCTAACTCCTATCCTTCTCAAACTATTCCAAAAAATTCAAGGAGAGTGAAGACTCCCAAACTCTTTTTATGAGGCCAGTATTATCCTAACACCAAAACTAGGTAAAGACACAACGAAGAGAAAAAACTACAGGCTCATAATCATAGATGCTAAAATCCTCAACAAAATATTGGAAAACTGGATCCAGCAATACATTAAAAAGATATAACTTATTAAGTGGGATTCATTCCAGGGATGCAAGGATGTTATAATATTCATAAGTCAACAAACATTAATACACCACATAAAAAAAGAAAGACAAAAATCACATAATCATATCAATAGACACCAAAAACACATTTGATAAAGTACAGCATCCATTTATGATAAAAACACTGAGCAAAGTGGGAATAGAGGGAGCAACCTCAACATAATAAAGGCTATATATGAGAAACCTACAACCAACATCATACTCAATGGGAAAAAAATTAAAGAGATTTCCTCCTAAGATAAGGAACAAGACAAGGTTGTCCACTTTCACCACTTCTAGTCAACATAGTATTGGAAATTCCAGACACAGCAATCAGATAAGTACAAACACATTTGTAATAATGAGTGAATTTAATCTCTCATCATTATGAAGTGATCCTACTATCTATAATAATGCTTTTATCCTTAAAGTTGACATCATCTGAAATTAATTTTAGCTATACATGCTTTTTGGTTAGTATTTTCATGGGAAATAGTATGTGTTTTCTATAAATTTGTCACATTCTTTGCTCTTATTATACCTCAGATCTTCTACCAAAGATTTTTCATCATGCCTAAAATACATCCTTTAGAATTTGCTTTAGTAAGGGTCTACTGAATACAAATTTTGTTTTTACTGCCTGAAACTTGTCTAAGATAATTACCTTATTTCACCTCTCTTCTTAAAAGATATTTTTTGCTAAGTACAGAAATAGTGACCTTATTTCACCTCCTTTCTTAAAAGACATTTTTGCTAAGGATAGAATTAGTGCCTGGTTTCCATTGTAGTTATTGAGAATTTAGCTGTCAGTCTAATTGCCACCCTCTCAAACATAACCTGACTTTTTGGGTTTACTTTTACATTTTTCTTTTTGACTTGAGTGTCCTGCTATTTTACTGTAATGTGACTAAGGGTAGATTTATTTATCTTTCTTGAGATTTACTGGGATTCTCTATTGGCAGTCTGGTGTCCTTTCCTGATTCGGAAAAAATCTCAGCCATTATCTCTTCACATACTGATGTTTCCTTATTCTCTCCTTTCCTAGAATTAAGACATATATTGGACCTTCTAACTTTGTCCTTCATATCTCTTATTCTGATTTTCTTATCCTTCTTATTCCTGCCTCTGTGAGTTGCATTTAGTATAACTTTCCCCTACATTCCAATTCATTAATTCTTTCTTCAATTCTGTCTACTTGGCTATTAAATCCATTCTTTGAACTTGAATTTCTATTATTTTACTTTTTCCATTTTTGAAGTTTCACTTGGATCTTTTAAAAATCTCTTGATTATATTTTATCCTTTCAGAGCAGATAATTTCAAGTTTGTCTGTTTTTTCTTTAAACATGATAGCCATTTTATAATCTATCTCAGATAACTAGTAATTAACATATTTATGGGTCAGTTTCTACTTCCTTTGGTTTCTGATAATTCTCACTCATGTTGTTGTCTCTAAGTTATGGGAGCCTCTCATAGTGTTAGGATGAAGGTATGTTCTGTCAAAAGATTTGTATTTGATTCTCCTTGGTGCCTATTATTAACATCAGTTCCAATTTAAACTCAATCATAACTTGAGATTTATCAGGCTGGCCAGTAACGTGAATTGAGCTGTAAATCAATGCAACAAGCCTGTGGTTACTACTTCTCAGAGACAATTCTCCACTACCCTCAACCCCCAAACAAGGTAATTTTGTCTGCTAACTCCTGAGAATGCAAGGAATGACAGAGGGTTTGCTTTTAGTTCATCATATAGTTAAGATGTAATCCATACTAGGAGAGAATCTGTAATTACACATTTTGGTTGTCCAAGGCTTTGTTTCTTTTCAGAGGCCTAAAAACCACATCTTATATTACCTTGTTTAGGCAAATGCCCTTAAGGCCAAAGAGTCTTCTATGCTGTGCTCTGCTTACCTCTCTGGGTTCCTGTCTTCACTTAGATTTTGACATGTTGTTGTCTTACTCTCTAGGAGAGCTCTTAAAATCTTTCAAGATTTATTTATTTTTAAATATAACATAATTGGTTATTTTCAGTGACAGAATCCAAATAATCTGTCCCAACATTTTTCAGAAATAGAATCTTTTCAATGATTTTTCATCTTTCTTTTTACCTCCACTTTATTCTCCTTATCTCAACCTTTTCCAGACAAATAATTTCCTTTTTGTTTCCCTATTAAGACTGGATTAATTATACTGGTGAATCAATTCTGGCCACAGACAAGAAATACATAAGAAACTCTTGCTCCTAAAAGTTTTGAGCTCAGTATTCAAGTTTAAATAGGTTAATAACCCTGCCATTAACCAGCTGTGATAAATAAGCAAGTTAACTTCTCTGGGTTCTATTTTCCAGAAACCTGGGAGTTATGTCAGTACTTCCCTTTCAGTTACCTTCCACACAAAATCAACCAAATCCTATATGTTCTACCTCCTACATTTTTGTGGAATCTCTTCCCTATTATTCCCATCCCAATGGCTACTTCTTTAGTTCAAAACCCATCATTACCTGAATTATTACAGCCTCCTTACTGGAGGCACTATCTCCTGCCTCTTTCCATATTACTTACTATTAGACTTATATCTAAAGTACATATTAATGTTGTTTTCAAAGATTCCAGGATTAAGTTCCAATTCCTTGATGTAGCACACAACACCATTTGTTCAAACCTTATGTTTTCATGTATGTTGTGTCTTCTGCTTGAAGTACCTTGTATTCCTTGTTTTTACCTAATTAACCTCTAGCGACATTTTATTCTTTATTTTTAATAATATTTTATTTATTTATTTTTAGACAGAGGGGAAGGGTGGGAGAAAGAGAGGGAGAGAAACATCGAGGTGTGGTTGCCTCTCACATGTCCCCCACTGGGGACCTGGTCTGCAACCCAGGCATGTGCCCTGACTGGGAATCGAACCAGCAACCCTTTGGTTCGCAGGCCGGTGCTCAATCCACTGAGCCACACCAGCCAGGGCTCTGAGCCACACCAGCCAGGGCTCTAGTGACATTTTATATCAAGACCAGCTGTTCTACTCAGAAACTCTTCTAGGACTTCTCCTCTTTCAGATTTGGATGTTTTACACACACACACACACACACACACACACACACACACACAATCTGTATATATGGAAAGGGGGAGAAAGGGAGGGCAGCAGGCTGGCTTACAAACATTAAGAATACTCAAATGATTTACCTGTATTTGGAATTTTTTCACATTAAATTGTTATAATTTCACTGAGCCAAATTTGTTGGGTTCTAATTAGGTTCCTCTCCATTTGAGATCAGAATATGAAATTCAAGATAGCTCTGATTACATCAACAGTATATGGAAAGCTTGATTCTCTTTAAAGAATTCTTTAGAGAATTCAATATGTTATATGCATTATATATTTGGTCATAATTATACTGCTTCATAATCTACTTTTTGGTAAATAGAAGGATATCTTCTATTGATTAACAGACAAAAATTTCAAATAATTTATCTTTTTGTTTAATATACTTTTTGACAGAGTCAAGAGAATAGAATACTACAAAAGAAAATTAAACTTGCCATCATCCTCCCAGCAT
Organism: Anoura caudifer; assembly: GCA_004027475.1. NCBI lineage: Eukaryota > Metazoa > Chordata > Mammalia > Chiroptera > Phyllostomidae > Anoura > Anoura caudifer. Next base: position 62,226 of record PVKU01006407.1, read on the forward strand.
CTCTTCGCATTCCCTTCCCTTTCGCTGTTCCCTGGTAACACTGTTGGGTCTGTTGGCAGGTCATCGTCTGGCACACCACCTTCACAATCTGCTGCATCTGTAATACTTTCTTCTTCCACAATATGCAGTTTGTCTTCATCATCTGAATCCGAATTTGTTTCTACCACAGTATTATAACTTGTAACTGTAATACAAATAAGAAACAGATAATCAAAACCAACTAGTTTTTACACTCCAGTAAAAAGAAATAAAAAAAAAAAAAACACTACAATAGCTTGTGATTCTTTTGGTAGCTACACTTATTGAATATTTATATATGTACAAGTGATTTCTAAATACTAACTCACTTAATTCTTACAACCACCTTACAGCCAGCCTATCTACCTACCTTCAACTACTTATATCCCTGTTTTACAGAAGTAGTAACCAAGACACAAGGAAGGTAAGTAAGTTGTTCAAATTCATCCAACTAGGAAGTGGCAGGACCAGGATTTGAACCCAAGCAGTCCACCTTCATATTCTGTACTCTTAAACACCACATTAAACATCCTCCCCAGTTGCAATGAGTTTACTGTACAAGATACCACTCATGTACAATTAAGTCTTCACATCTTTAAAGCAGTACAATTTAAGAAGAGTTCAGCTCCACTAGTAAATTAGCAATACATCATCAAATTTACCATAAGTATTTTCAAGTTATCGATTAAGCCCATGCATTTCATATCAATTCTCACTAGCTTTAGAAAGAATCAACCAATTTAGCAAAATTTCTACATAATTAAGGTATGATTTAAGGCATGATTTATATGTGAGTCTGTCATTCTAAAAAACATATTTGACATTCAGAAGTTTTTGAATGGGTACCCTTACCCTATTTTTAATGAATTTCTATAAAACTTAGTATCAGTATTATACAAATACATAATTACTCTGAATGACTACAGTTCACTGAATCATAACTAAGAGCTGGGAATAAAACTCTCTAAAACAATGTAGTATAGTATTTTTTTCTTCAGAGTCCTTGTAATAATCACCGTAATGGGACAAATTATTTAGTGCATCATTGGGTATGGTTACTGGAATACCTCTTTTCAACTATTTGCTGGGTGATTCTTACTCACTAAGAGATTGAGTACAAGGGAGACAAAGAGAAAAAGGAAGCTTTGCTTTGTTTAGAAAATGAAGCAATGATTATTTCCAGTTCTTTCCATGTCTTCCTTGAATTTTCCAACAATTTTTCATAGAAGATAATCACCTAAATGCTTAAATAATATGCATATATATCCCTCTTCCCATATAAATACACACACAGAGACACCTAAGAACATGGAAGAAGACATGCAATAAAAAGAATGAATGAGGTGAGCACAAATAACCAAAAGTCTCCAAAGCTGCTCTTACAGACCTTGGGAAGACCCCTTTGTTCAAAGCACTAATGGAGTTATCCTTTTGCCCAGATTAAGAATTCTTCAATATATGGTGTCATAGGAAAAATATAAAGTCTTCTGGCATTAATACTTTACTGTGAATACATTTTCCAGATCTTTTTCCAAGAGCAAATAATTTTCTAATATTATTATAAAAGTAATACATATCCACTGAAAAAACTTCAGACCATACATGACATGTAAAATTAGTCAAAGCCTCACCTTGCCCCCATGTTTCCTTCTGCAACTCTCTTTAAAAGTAGCAAAGCAGCACATTTTATTAATTAATTTATACACTAAGTAGGCATGATAATCATTTTATATATCTTATCCTATTTAATTGCAATACAGACCTCACCTTATACACATATGTATCTTATATTTAATATAAACCCTGTATATAAACGTATATATGCATATGTAGTATACAGATATAGGATCACGTAAGCTTTGCCACTTAGTTTTTTGCCACTTCACATATTTTGGAAACTTTTCTACATGAGTATATATGGAGCTTTATCATTTTCTTCTGGGTGGCTATGCAGCATTTCACTATATAGATATAATTTAACTAAGCACCTATCCATAAAGTTTAGTTTCTTTCCAATGTTTAAGCATTTGCAACGATATCATAATACATTTTTTTATTAATACACCTTTGATAATTCCTTAAATACATTTGTCACATATATTGGTAGGGGTGGAATTCCTGAGTAAAAAGGAAAACTTATTAAGTAGATAGACAAGGAAATATGGGGAATTCCTTGTACTCCAGCCACAATATGAGAAGAGTAAATTGTGAAATTGTGTGTATATAGTCAAAAGAAATGATTCTCAAAGGATGGCCCACAGGTGGAACAAGGGTTTCTTGATAAGCCTTTAACTAGAGTAAGATGCAAATATATTTGTATTAAATTTTTTTAATGAGGAATCTTTACTGACAAATAATACACCATGCTATTAACTTTCATTTTTACTTTCAAGCCTCCTTATTAGTAACCTACTAAATGACTTACTAAAGTTTTCAAGGTATGGAGTCATTTATATGCTACATGATAGATATTTTTTAGTATTTACTGAGGATCAATCAATTCTGTATACTACTTGATCTGGCCGCCACCACGTTGGCTCATTGCAGAGCTCTCACTATGCCTGGAGAGTTGAAATGCCTACTAGCTTGTAAAGGGAGGTTTTAGTGCTTCTTTAGTATCGAGTTGGCCATTGGTGCTATTCTTGCATTTAATTATATTAATACTGTAGTCTAGCTTTATCATTATCAATTTTGCTAGTTGTAGATTATTTGGTTGACCCTAGGTTGAATATTTAGCACATACATGTACATTTAGAGTATTTGGCATCTTGAAAATTTTACAGTAATTATGCTTTAAGATATATATGAGGGAGACCCCCAAAAGCTTGAATTTATTTATAAAAAATTGTGTTTATTCTTACATGTTTAAACTTCAGTCACCCTCAAAGTATTCTTCATTTGATGCAATACACCTATTTAGACTTTTTCCCACTGCTCAAAAGAGGTTTTGAACTAATCAATTTTAATGTCTTCTAGTGCTTCTACTGTTTTTTGTTTCACCTCTTCCACATCAGCAAAACGTTTCCTTTTAACGACTTTTTTCATCCAGGGAAAGAAAAAAGTTGCTCAGGGCAAGACTGGGTGAATAGAAAGGGTGGGGCATGGGGGCCACACTGTTCTTGGTCAAAAACTGCTAAACACTCAGTGCAATGTGGGCAGGTGTGCTTGTAAATCACCCATCATGAAATGGGCAAATATTTTGAAAGAGTCATAAAAAAAATTCATTGGAGCTGAATGCAGCCTCTCACAACAATGACAGCTGGTACACTGAGTACGGATGGTTCCTACAACACTCACCTAGTAGGGGAAGCCTGTACTACAAGCGGCCCACCTTTCAGAAGATAATTCCATTTTCTGGGGTCCCCCTTTGGATGCATTATGGTTCAAATATTAATTTGCATGCATCATAGTTTTCAAATTTCTTTTTACCTTAAGCTGCATGTGTTTTATTCTGCCTGAGTCAACTGTAGCTCAAGTGCTCTCTAAGAATACCTGTCACTCTCTAGAAGTCTAGCAAAACTTCCTCTCCCCCAGGACAAGCTGTCATTGTGGTATAAGAGATTGTAAGTCTAATACCCAAACCACAGAGAGTGCATATATTTAATAGTTATCCTGTGAATTTTCCCTAAGCATGTTTTGAGTATGTGGTAAAAAACTGAAAAAAGTAAAGAAAAGCAATACATTTTATTGAGTAAGAGGGGAAAAAAAGAGCAATTAACCATTTTCTAAGGCTTTTTCACTGTCTTCTCTTTCACAGTCACTCAGCTGAGAGAAAAAGCAGTGAAAATCACTTGTATTGATTATCATAGCTTAGATAATAGGCAAACTTCCTTGTGTTTCTGAACCTGTCCTTCTGTGGATCCACAGAGCTAATTTTAAAATTAGGGTCCCGTCCCAGCACCAAAAGCATAGAGAATAATGTAGGCCCTTGATAAATTCAAATAGCCAATGAGAGTGTCAGTCATTTCAACTGTCTAATGCCCATCTATTGCCATATCTTTATACTGTTTAACCTTTGGCTAAAAAAATATAATAAAATATAATTTGTCTAAAGAGTGGTAGAGTCCTAATCACAGGTGATCAGTAACTTTTGGTTCTGAATTTTACTTAAAATAATAATATTCCTGGAAAGCAAAGATAAAGGAAAAGAGAAAATGTAAACAGTTTTAAAAATCTTTCAGTATAATTTACACTTCAAAGTATGAATTTTAAATTTCAACAGAAAATAGTAATATTTTCAATACAGTCACCAGACTTACCGTCACCAGACTATGGTTAAGGACACACTGACTTCTTTGTCATAGTTCTCACTGGCCTTATTTGCTAACATTTAATGCCACATATAACAGTATCCACACTGCATAATGTAGTAGTGAGAGGCTGATGATTTAAAATGTATCCTACTTAGATCAGTGTCTTGCACACAGTAAAGGCTATACAAATGTATGCTATCATCATCATCATCTTACTGAATCTTTATAGTGATTCCTAAGAAGTAGATATATACTATATACTATAGTAAGTGTGTATGTGTGTGTGTATATATGTATATGTGTACACACACACACACACATATATATATATACACACATACATACACGCAGAGAGAGAGAGAGAGAGAGAAAGAGAAACTGGGTAACCTGGTCAAGGATGGCTATTAAGTTATAGAGCTGGGCTCAAATCCTGGTCTGCCTGATTCCATAGTCCATATTCTTTAACTACTATGTATAAAGCCTTCTGACAGAAAATTGTGCACTAATGATAAATATTTTTAAACCTGTGCTAAATGAAATAAGCTAGACAGTGAAAGACCAATATCATATGATCTCACCATTAACAGGAACCTAATCAATAGAATAAACAAGAAAGCAAAGTATAAACAAAGACACTGAAATTGAGAACAGGCTGACAGTGACCAGAGGGGAGAGGGGATGATGGGGGAAGGGGGGAAGGGTTGGCAGTAGCAATTATGAAGGACACATGGACAATAATAAGGGGGGGGTGGAGACAGGGGAGGGGGTGGGGAAGGGTGGAGGGGGAAAGGCAGGAAACTGTATGTGAACAATAAAAAATGTTAAAAAAATAAAAATGGTATAATGAAAAAAAACAAACTTGTATCTAGCCTATCCTGGGGCTGTACAATTCTATACCTAATGATTTGCCACTAAAAACAATTTCAAATGACTAAAAAATTTAACCATTAGATTCTCATAATAATACAACAAATAGTATAACACAGGGTAACATCATCATTATAGTTAATAAACCTTTAGGAGACTTTTACACAACATACTCTTTTTGCACTTGATTGCATGGAACATCATATCAACTGCACAAATTCAACTCCCATGTAAACACCTATTTCTAAGTAATATACAATTATAATAAAAAAATAGATGTGTATGGGTCAAAAAAAAAAAGGTAACACAATCTCAACTTCAGTCATTCAGATAATGAGCGAGATCATCTAAATGCTTTATAAGTAGGGAACTCCACCACATACTGTTCGCTGTAACTCTGAAGAGGAATTAAGACGAATAAGGGAAGAGACTGAGGGAGAGCGGGAAGGAAGAGGGGGAAGATTTAACTCTTAGGTCTTCGATTCCTGTCAGGTTATGACTGTGGCAAGTGTGGATTAAAGGTACAGGCTAAGGCCATGTTCCAACATGTTTTGACGTATATGAGATGTAGGAAGGCATTTTCTTCTTTCCAGGGGACAAAGTTCTGCTTACATCATGCCATTAATGTATGCTTAACTATGTCCTATTCATTCCCATCAAACTCCAAACACACTTATCTGCATGGTAGAAAAGAAAGATAAAATCTCTTTTAGGAAAAGATATAAGACTAATCCTTAAAAATTATGAAACTGCTTCTAAGCAATTATTCCACGTACTGTACACCAGATTAACCTACAAGAAATACTTCAAAAAACAGATACCCTTTGAGTCATGTTCTTCAGAGTAATGGATTATAGTTGGATTAAGGAGAATATTTTACACACTATACTGAAAATAATACAACTTTGGCACAAATGCTCTGAAATATGAAGATAAAGATGGAGACACTTAGAATGTATTTCTGTTATACCCTTATGAGAATGTATTTCTATTTTACATCAGTTGTGACAAAAATAACATCACTTAATATATTTTTCTTATCTTGGACAAAGTCCTTGGCACACTGCTTCACATAGTAGGTATAAAACTACTTGTTGAATTGAATGGGGGCCAAACTTCTTTTTTTCTTAGTGAAAAAATAAGTCAGTATACTGAAGCGTTACTGATAATTCAGGAAAATGAAGACAAAGCTACACTTATAAGCAGACAAGGAACTAATAAATTAGCACATGAAATGGAAAGAAGTTTTTTGACAACTCACAGGGTAAGAGAAAACTTCTGCAAATAATGTCACTTTAGGAAAGGGAGTAAGATTATATTGTTCATAAACACTACACTCAGTACCTACTGTACATGTTTGTTAATCTGGCTTTTGACTTAATTTATATATAATATGAACTTACTATCTATATGTATTTTACTGTATAATAAAGATTGTGATGTAATAATGTACATATTTAATGCAACATATAATAAATAATACACAATGTGTATATTATCTAATTTTAACTTAAGCCCTTTAAAAGTAGGAATCCCATTGATTTTTAGAGTGCTCCGAGCACTATGCACATGTTATGTTTTAATAAATACTAATGGTTTAGCAAATTTTGGGGGGAGTTTTTTAAATCCCTCTCTAGGTAAAATCTTTCTTAATCTAGGGTGCCCATTAAACTGTAAAATAATCATAGACTCTTTTTACATTTTAAGATAATTTTTAACTTATTGTAACTCCAATGAAATCAATGATTGTGAAATTTACCCTTGCAAAAGGGTTGGTGTTTTTTAATGCCTTCAGATACAGGCTATTAATAGAATGAAAAGTGATAGGCAAAGGCAGGAGAGAAGTTTGCCATCATGCACAGAATCCTAGTTCTTATTTTTTCCCCTCTCTCATTACAAAAAGATTACTAAGTAGTTATGGGATTTGTCTTTGGTACGCTCTCAGTTCTTGTTCTGGCGTTTTCCCCATTCTCCACAGGTCCTCTGTCTATATGCCCCCAACAAGAGCCATCCCTAATTACCTTCCTCTTTACCTGCCTTATCAAAACTCCCACTCTCTCAATGAACTAATTTCAGCTAGTGTCTGCATAACTCACAAAGAGGTAGATGGAACAATTAAAGAGTAAAGTTCTTAGAAAATTAAACTAAATTCAGTCCTAGAAACACGTGGTTCTTTTGTGTGTGGGAGACAAGTATCTGGACTGAGATAATTCAAACTAAATTATCAATAACCAATAGGTACAATCTGCATATATAAAAGTATGCTTTTTAATTTATATGACTTGTTAGTTATGAATAATTGAGTGGCACAAATATTCAATATTAAAATGTAAATGTAAAATAACTATTGATACAAAGGAAATTTAGAGGCTATCAATATTTTGTACAAATGTAAGCAAATATATTTGAAAACCTAGATGAAATAACTTGCTAGGAAAATATGAATGGCTATAACCACATTTATAATTTTATGGAGTTTATAAAAATATAGGAAAGAGAACAAAGGCAGACAAACCATAGAATTAATTTAGGAAGCTATCAAATAGTTAACAACACAAAAAGTGCTAATGTTTTGCCAGCTGAATTTCTTCAGATCTTCAAAGGACTGATAATTCTGTTGCTTTTTAAAGAGAGAAGAAAATAAAAAAAGCCTAAATTCTTTCTATGAAGCCAGCATAATGACAGTATACTAAAATCTGAGAAAGAACTCACACACGCACAGACTCATGAATTCAGTCTCATTGCTGACTGGATGAAATCTAAAAGTAGATTTTGCTAATCAGATTCCTACCTCATAATTTTAACCAAAATGAAATTTACCTGAATCAAAGATTTTTTAAATCCTCACCTGAGGATATGTTTACTAATTTTGAAGAGAGAGAAAGGGAGAAGGAGAGAGGAGGAGAGAGAGAGAGGGAGGGAGGCGGGGAGGGAAGAAGGACCTGACAGGGGAGAGGGAGGGAGGGAGGGAGGGAGAGAGAGAGAGAGAGGTGGATGAGAAATGTCAATCAGTTGCCTGTGGTACAAGTTACAATAAGGATGGAACCCGAAACCTAGGTATGTGCCAACCAGGGATCAAACCTGCAACATTTTAGTGTATGGGACAACACTCCAACCAACTGAGCTACCTGAGCTACGGTTGAATCAAAGATTTTAATTAAAAATAATAGAACCTAAAAGTAATAAAAGAGAGTCTAGGCAAATCATTTTACAGTCTTGGAATAAGGGTGCTATAAACATGACACAAAATCCATGACTGAACACGGAAAAAATAAAATCAAGATCAAATGACAAACTGTGAAAAATATTTGTAGTACATGTTACCAAAGGCTCATTTCTTCATTATACCGAGAATTCTTAAATATCCATGAGAAAAAGATGAACCACCCGGTAAGAATATGCAAAAAGGCAACTTGCATGTTCAAACACAAAAATATGGTCAATAAACATGTAAGAAGATGCTCAACCTCATTAATCAAAGAAAAAACTAATCATCACATATTACATACTCTCAATTCGCTTGGCTTTCTCTGACTTTAAAACCCTATTCTGGCTAAACCTCTATTCCAATTAAATATCACTTTTCCAAGTTCTATACCCCTTTCCTATAAAGCTTCTTTAAAAAGCACCTACAACTGGCTCCAAGTACACTTGCCTACCCTTTGTTTCTCCCTATTCTCTCTTACACCCACTCTAGTCACAACATTGTCCTTGTGATGACTGGGAAGGGTCTTTACATTGTTAAATTCAATGACAAGTATCAGTCCTCATCGTATTTGACCTACTGGCAGCATCTGACATAATCCTAAATCACCCTCTGTTTTTTAAAACAATCTCTTCTCTTGACTCTCCAGGTTTCCCTCCTAACTCACTGACTGCTGCTTTTGTTTTGTCTCTCCACCTCCCAGACTTTAGTCTTTCTCATGGCCCCAAACACCATTCAGTAACTCCCTTCTTTATATCCAGTCCAAATTTCTCCTCTGAAGTTCACACTTGTAAAACCAATTGCCAATTCGGATCCTATCACAGTCTTCTATTTCAGTAAATGGTAATTCTATTCTTTCATTTGCTCAGGCCAAAATCTTGGTGTCAATTAAAAAAAAATTATTGTTGTTCAGTTATAGTTGTCCTGCCTTTCCCCCCTTGCTCACACCAATCCCATCCTTGAACTCCTTTTTTTCCTCTCATACTCCACATCTAACCTAGAGAAAAATACCTTAAAATTTATTTAGGACTTGACTGCTTACAATTAAATCCCTACCATGACTTGCCTGCTCTAAACCACTGCCCTCTCTCACTCAGAATACTATATAATTCTCCTATCAGGTCTCCTTGCTTCCACTTTTGCTTTTCTACAGTCAGTTTTCAATACAGCAACTGAAGTAATCCTTCTAAAATGTTAGAGGAATTCTGTCACTCTTCTGAGCAGACACCATCTAATGGTCTCCCACCTTATTTACTCTAATGCAAGGGCCCTTCATGAGCTGGCTCTTGTTCATCCAATCTTTCTCAGACTTTATCTTCTATTACTATACAGTAGCTTACTGTAGTCCAGATACACCGGCTTCCTGTCTCAAGTTTTCTCCACTTCATGTCGCTCCACCTAGAATGTTCCTCATGCATGGCTTAATTTTACCCTCTTAGTGAGGTCTCCTATGACTACCCTATTTAATTTATAGACCTCCCCAACCACAAGAGCATACCCCATTCTCTCCCGTGATGTTTCTTTTTAAAATACTTATCAACAACTGCCATCTTTTATTTTTTATTGTTTTCTCTCACTAGAATATAAAGTACATGTGGGTAGGTTGTTTCTTTTTTCTGTTGTGTTCACTGCTGTGTCCCTTCATGTAGAACACTGCCCATAAGTACCAACTATGCAATAAATGTTTGTTTAATATAATTTGAAATGACATTAAAGCATAAATGATATAACGCATAAAAATACCAATAACACATGGTATATGCAAGGGTTAAGGAAACAAGTACACTCTTATATGTTGTTGTGTTAATATGGCAATTCATCAAAATTTAAAATGTTTACCTGTTGACCCAGCAATATCTTGGCATTTACCCTACAAATTAACTTACGTGTGTATGTGCAAATATCCATACATACATTTATCTGCAAACTTGGTTTTAATTTCAAAAGACGTAAGTAGCCACCCAAGATATATCCTTTTGTACTGATATGAGGACTCCCCCAAAATAGTTTGATCCCATTTTTCAGAAAATAAAGACATGTAGTACACATATATGTATCTGAATAATAAAAAATAATGTCTAAATGAACACTGAAGAAATGCGCTGAGAGACTTTAAAAATATTTATTCCTTCATATTAAGTGTTTTTATTACTTTATAAATTTTTAAAAAGATAAATTCTAAATGTGCAAGAAAAAGTCTGAAATAATATTCAGTATGCTATTACTAGTGGTGAACTGCAGAAAACTGAACTGGAATCAGAGGAAATAATTTCTTAATGTTTTTGTTATCTAAATTACTCTTACAGTAGGTATGAGGCATAGTCAGAAAAAACAATCAATATATTTACCATTTTCCCTGATTGGTTTTGAGACTGATTCATAGATGAACTGGTTTTGAAAAATAAGATTAATTGGAGAGGACTCAAATTTTAATTCCCATCACTTGGGTTTTTCAATCCCTTTAAGCTAGAAATAGTGTTTATTATTTGAAACTGTTGGCCATGTGCTGGACACCAGTGTTCATAGCGGGAAAGGAAACCACAGGAGAAGTGAAAAGAACAGGGCCCCACCCCAAAGATGCAGTCTGAGGACTGGTCCCATTCTTGTTTCCAGGCAAGTGGCAGTATACAAGAATCCAAGTATGGCTTCATAGTACCCAGCTAGGGGACCTCCTCTTTCAGAGCTTTCCTGAGGGCCAAATTTCAATATAAGGATACTAATTCCTTGAGTCTAGGCATAGAAGAACAAATATCTTACTAATAAAATTTGAATTTATTTCTTATAAATTCAATAAGCATTAAAAATGAACAATTTATAGGTAACTAGAATTTAGTTTTACTGCGACCTTCTAAACATTACAACATGTTACATGCTTGTGAGTTATCAGATTAGAATAAAAAATTTAGTTCCTTAGACCTAAGTGTTCCAGAAGGTAGGAGAATAAAGACATATAATATCTGGTGCTGCTTCTGAGATACATGCTGTATTTATAAACTATGAAATATATATATATTAAATGTTATAGAGAAATGTGACAACAAATAATTAAATGTTAAATTAAGAGTTATGAAGAAAATAAATAGTATAGGATTCCCTACTTTATTGTACTAATCTCTATTTTATGCCTTAATAATGCACCACAGAAAGAAAATTTTGACCACTTTGGGCTTTTAAATTTGTGATAGGTGGCTGGGATTTGAACTGTAAGAATTTCTAGTGCTTTAGTTTTTTTTTTTTTTAAGTTCTTAATTTTTTAAAGATTTTATTTATTTATTTTTAGAGAGGGGAAGGGAGGGAGAAAGAGAGGAAGAGAAACATCACTGTGCGGTTGCCCTCATGCATCCCCAGATGGGGACCTGGCCTACAACCCAGGCATGTGCCCTAGACTGGAAATTGAACTGGCAACACTTTGATTTGCAGGCCAGCACTCAATCCACTGAGCCACACCAGCCAGGGCCTAGTGCTTTGTTTTATCTGATTTATCTGAGAAGCAGTTGGAATGGTAATCATCTTTGGACAGAACTTTTTTAGAAAATAAATAGTATTGAATCTGTAAGATCATGTGAACTCACCACACTTAACATTTTCATATAAATTTTATCTTAGAGAGTAAATGGTGTTAGTGGTGAAAGAAGTGAACATTATCAGAAAATCATACATAAATGGAAACTTTAAACCATATACAGAAAAAAAAAAAAAACAGAGAAAGCAGTATTTTCAAAGTGTTTTAAAGAAATTATGGCATACTAAATTTCTACTCCTGGTAAAAAGAGTTAAACCAATCAATACACCTTATATAGTTTTGTACCCTGCCCCGACCCTGACCCATAAAGTGCTTACTAAGTATTCACTGTTTTATGTGAAGTTCAGTTATGAATTAGTTAACCCTTATAAGAACCACATGAAGAACTACTATTATCATTTTACAGACCAGAAAAGTGAGATGTAGAGAGGTTACATAACTTGCCAAAGGTGAACCAGTTAGTACTCCAGCCAGGATTCCAAATGAAGTCATGTGACCCTGGAAACCTTGCTGTGAATATACTCTCTCTCCAAAGCAAGTGGAATATTACAGTCAACAAACAAATGAGTAAAAATTCCTCAGAAACAAATCAAACTAAACTAAAAAGAGGTTCACAATGAATTATTAAATGCTTCACTGACAAGTACTTTAATCTTTCTCAACTCAGAATCTAAGAAAATGAAATTTAAAATATCCTTATTATTCATTTTTTTTCTCAGAATTACAACAGAGGACATACATAACTACAAACCTTAGTTCAGAAATTATTTTATTCCCTTGATTTGAAATTCTGGTGGCTCTGCATTGCATATACCATGAATTCCAAACTCCAATGCATGGCAAATAAGGGTCTCTAGACTGTGAATATTATGGCCTCAATACCTTTTTATTTATATATTCTTCTCAATATATTCTATTCCTTAGACATCACTGTACTTTCACATTTCCCCTTTGCCCTTTTTCCTCTCTTGCCAAATTTCCATTCAGCCTTCAGAACTTGTATCCAACTCATCAACAAATCCTGTATTATACTGCTCCATCTCTATGTCACTACTGTCTTTCAAACTGTCACCTACCCTCCTCTGGATTACTACAAAATCTACCTCATTGGTCCCTTGTCTCCATTTACCACACAGCAGCCAAAGTGATCTTTTCAAAATAGAAAGTAGAATATGTCACTCTCCTTGAAAACTTTCAATGGCTTTCCAGTGTTCTATCATGGCCTACAAGAATCTGTATGTTCAGGCCCTCACCTTCTGCACTATGCTTATGTATTCTCACTACATGGTACTTTTGTTCTTTATATGTGAAAAGCCTTACTCCACTCTAAGCCCTTTTACTTGCCCTTCTGTCTGCCTCCCTGGAATGCTGTTTGCAGATTTTTCCATGACTGACTTTCTTTTCCTTCTGTCTCCACTCCAAAGTCATTCAACAGTTGTTATTTTATAGTTACTGAAGTCTGAAGTTTAAAATGGGTCTCAATAAGCTAAAATCAAGGTGGTAGCAGAGTTGTGTTCTTTCTGGAGTCTCTAGGGGAACCTACTTTCTTGTTTCTTCTGCCTTCTAGTGGCTAAACATGTTTCTTAGCACATGGCCCCCTTCCATCTTCAAAGCCATCAATGGCCAGTTTAGACTTTCTCACATCACATTACTCTGATATTGTCCTTCTTGTTTTGCCTCCCTCTGCCACTTTTAGGGACCCTTAAAACGGGCCTAAATGGATAATCCAAAATTATCTTCCTATTTAAAGGTCAGCTGAATAGCAACCTGAATTTCTACTGTTTTAATTATCCTTTGTCATGTAATGCAAAATATTCACAGGTCTGGAGATTGGGACATGGACATCTTCGGGAGGCCATTATTCCCCACTAAAATGTTAAGCTCTGTGATAAGAATATTGTCTTGTTCACTCCAACAACTTAAGTTCCAAGCATTATAGGGCCTATCAAAGGCATTTAAAATATTTTTTGAATTAATGAATAAATTAAAATCTATGGCTTTAGTGATGCCCTTCTTGACTTTTCCTTACTCTCTTTCTGAACTTTGTGCTTCTGTGTCTTTGTAATAGTGTTCGCATCCCATGTTGCTTGCTTATTACATCTTTTGTCAAGAATGAAGTGTTCTAATAATATGTCAATAAAGAATTAAGCTCTGTGGAAAGTGTATTGAATCAATGAATTTTCATGAAAGAAACATTCTAAGGTTTCAAGAAGTTTATGTTAATGATTTTGCAATTGTTTTTAAGGCTTCCTAATAAAGTGTGGAATATTCTGATGTGTTACTATAAGATTAATCTGCTGTAAAATGTATATTAAATTAATGGATTTTAAACCTGAAAAAAATCTAAAGGTAAGTCTCAGCACCATATTTTAAACTTAAAATTCAAAGAAACTAGTAATTTGTCTAGTTACACAAAAAAAATTGTGAAACTGGCATGAAATCCAGTGGACTGTCTATAAAAATATCTACCTGCTGAGGTTGCCACAGAAATGAAATACATTTAAAAATATATAAAAACAGAACCTAGCACCAAGGAAGTACTTTACTAATAGTGGAGGCACAGAAGCTTTTATTGGCATAATTATCATAAACACTATATATTTTCCATTTATCAACAGTAAAAATAAACTATGTCTAGTAGGCACTCAATAAATGCTTGTTGAATCAGTGAATAATTAAAATGTAAAATACAAATATGGTTAAACAATTTTTAACCTGCTAAATACTTTCCTACCTTTATTTTTACAGAAAAAAGCAGGTAAAAGAAGAAACAAAGCAGTGCATGCATGCCACACCAATCTCCATCATGAAGCCTTCCTCAACATATCCTAGCTAACAACTTGTCCTCCCTATTGTCCAGCAAGGTCAAATCATTTTTATATTATTCTAAGGTGTTACATTATGTGTCACTCTTTTCACATTTGTACTTATGTAAAGGCAAAGGTGGAAAACTTGATGCCTTAGCACAATTCAAGGCAGTGGCGTCCTTCACTTCCATTAACAAAATTCCCAATTTCACTTAAGAATGCCCTGATAAAATAGTAAAAATTACTTTATTAAATGTTGACCCTTTAGTACATGTCTTTTTAATATTCTGTGTGACAAAATGGAATGCACACATAAAACACTTCTGCTGACTATCCAAGCATGCAATTGTTTTGAGTTGCCAGCTGCACTAGCTGCTTTTTTCATGGTGCACCAATTTTACTTGAAAGAACAACTAACTGCTTTTTCAGACTTGAGTATTTAGCAGACATTTTCTAAAAAATTAACCAAGCAAGCCTGTCACTTCAAGGAAAACAAAAGACCAATTTGTTACAAATGATAAAATTTGAGCTTTCGGATGTAAATTAGAATTTTGGAAAATATGTAACTGGCAGTATGAGTTTTACAACTTCCCTATTCTGAAGATTTTTCTGAAGATTGGTGTTAATATTGGTGATTTTTTTGATATGATAAAATGAAATATTTTAACATTTGGAAGATCCATACAACTCAGTGGACTAATAAATTTCAAGTGACTAATGTATGTTACAAATTCATGAGTGGATAAAAGATCCACTTAAAGTTCAAGACAGATCAATGGATTTTAATGTAACAAACAGGAAATTCATTATATGATTTCATATTCCACATTGCAAATGAACTTTAAGACATGCTACTGATCAGTTTGGCGTGGTAAACAAAGGATACCCACAATTATCTGGAAAGGCTAATTCCAACTACATATCTGTTTGAGTCTAGGCTTTAATGTATTTTAACCAAAATAAATTACAACAGACTGAACACAGAGCAGATATGAGAATCCAGGTGCCTTTATTCTTATTAAGAGTCAATTAATAAATATTTTAAATTTTTCTCAGTTTTGTCAATTAATAATAAATATTATTTATATTAATAAATATAGCCTACATGATCAAAAGCACTTTTGGGTCTTCGAGCATTTTTAAGAGTGTAAAGAGGTCCTGAAATCAAAAACATTGTGAATTGTGGTATTTAATAAAGTTGATAATTATATGTATCTCTTCACATTTGTGTTAATTAAAATTATAAGTAATATATAAAGTTTAGGCCCTTATCTATACTAAATACATTTTAAGAGCTCAATAACTACATCTGGCTGTAGCTCTTAGAATGGATATAGAATACTTCTATCATCACAGAAAGTTCTTTTGGAAAGTGCTCATCTATACAATATTCAGGAAGAAGTTAATTAGCATTTTACTAAATGTCACTGATATAATTCTTTCAGTATTTTATCATACCTGCTTTAACTCTAAAAGAATATACGTCTTTAGAGGGCAGGGACTAGAGCACTGATATCTTTATTTATGTACATACGATATGACGCTGTATCCCATAAAATGCCATGTATATACATTATTAGGAACAAATATGCTGACAAAATACCCGCTGAACTGAATATTTATTAAATCGATGAATTATTCAGGGTTTAACATAAGACAGATACTATGTAATTATGTTTATTATGGTTTATATTTCAATATATTCCCGTCCAAATTTGCAAAGACTGGGTCTCAACTTTTTTGGTCCATGTGCCTTTATAATAAACTACTTGTCAATAGTCAATTTATGTTGCTTTATTTCACATATTCATAAATAAGGACTTAAAGACAATCTTTCCTCTTGTTATCTATTGGTTAAACTGTGTCTGCTATTTTGGCCACAAGCGTCTTTGCCATAAACTCTTTACCACGCATTTATGCTGCAAGCATTTTTGCCACATAGCTAATTGACCATAAGGCAATTTTGCTGTAAAAAATGAAATCATGACAAATGAAAGAGGAATATTAAAAAAGGACAAAAAGAAACATGAGAAATGAGTAACAAAATTAAAAAGACTGTATTCAAACATCAAATAAAATACATAACTAAAAGTAAAAAGACTTGTAAAAATGTGAGCAGATTCATGGCAATATTGCACAAAAAACTGATTTTATACCTAAGCACTAGTCTTTGTTCTGTGGGAGAAATGGGCTCAACTTTGTACCTTCAAAGAGGGACTTTGGCCTCTCTTTTTTCTCTCAATATACTGTGTCCCAAAATAAGAAACCAACTTTTAGGGCGAATCATCATTATCTAGGACAAATGCTAACTGTTTTAGGAACAATATCACTACCACATCTATTTGTCACTGTACAGACCAGAATGAGGACTAGCTAAAATTTAAATATCATGTAAAAATTGGAGTAACTGCGAAACTTCAACAGAGAAATGAAACCAAACTGAAAACTAGCTTAAGCACATTAAGTCAAACAAAAAAACTCTCAAACTGTCACCCAGTTATTTTATATCTTTTTTTAATACCAAAATTACCTTACGACTACTTAGTTATGCAGAAAAAAATGTTTGCGGCAACAATGTCCATGGCAAAAACTTTACAGGAAAAGTACCTAGAACCATTCTCATGTACTATTAATTATGACTTTCAAGTTTTCCAAAGAATTTCTGTACATGTAGTTGAAAGTAATGTTTTAAAAGTTACATTAAATCTGTAAACAAAATAAATAAATTTGTTTTGAATGAGTAGCATTACTTGGGGGTTTATAGAATGATTTTATTTGCATACAGCTTTGAAAGATTCCTTACTTAAAATTTTAGCACCTATTATTTTGATTTGATAATCCTTATATCCTACTAAAAGTAATGAATGAATTATATAAAAGTTTGTTAAAATTAAATTATAAAAATGTTTTGTTTAGTTATATGTCTAAGATTTTTACCTACCACATAACTGCTAGGTAGAAATACTCTGGAATACCAAAAAGCTAGGGCTGGCCTATAATGTTCCATCTGCCTTGTTATTCTTCATACAGAATCAGAGATTTATAGCATAATGAATGCTGCTTCTTATTTCCACTTTAGTTTCCAGGCATGCCAGACCACATTTGTAGGAAGAAGAATAACAGGAGAAATACATAGGCTTCTGAGCAGGTAAGTTTTCTGGTCAACAACCAAGATATGTAACCTGGAACTAGATGAGAAACTAGCTACTTATACGTATACTAGGTATACAAAAGCCCTCTGCCAATTTAGGGCTATACATCATCCCCTAAACCTTCCTTTTGGAAAAAGAAAATATTCCTTAAATCTTTTTTGGATGAGAAAAGCAAAAACATGATCCATAAAACTAATATACCACTTACACAATATAACGTAGGTAATTGATTTGGGCAATACAAAATCATCTTTACTCCATACAAGAGAATGTGTACCATAAGTTTAATTATAGAAATTTCTTCTCCAATAAAAGCAAATAAAATAATTCCTATTTAAATAAAGTAATTTTTGTAAACTGTAAACTTTATATTGTTAGCTTCCAAAGCCTGTTTTCAATTTTGTCTTACTCATTAAGTTCATTCTAAACAATGTTTCTGCAACTAGAAAGGCCGATGGTCTAAGTAAGAGCTAATATATTTTCACAACCTTTTGTTTTCCATGTAAGTTGTATGTATATGTGTACAGCAATTTATATGCCAAGTAACATTAATCAATAGGTAGGGGTAAATTTTATTCTACATATGTAGAAGTAGAAATTTTTTAAAATCAGATTTAATGGTTCAAATTGATTTGTTAAATTTTAACATGACAAAGTTGGGAAACTTGGATAAAAGTCATATGGCTATGGATAGGCCTGGAGATAACTATGCTAAGTGAAATAACCCAGGCAGAGACAGACAAATACTATTATCTCACTTATAGGTGGAATCTAATGAACAAAATAAACTGATGAACAAAATAGAAATACAAGCATGGATATATGGAACACACTGACAGCTGTCAGAGGGGAGTGGGGAGGGAGGACTAGATGAAAGAATGTGAAAGGATTAACTAAAGAACATATATGCATAACCCATGGACACAGAAACACTATGGAAGGGTTGGGGGGGATAGGTGGAGGCAAGCAAAGTTAGAGCAGAATGGGGATATCTGTATTAATGTCAATAATAAAAATGAAGAAAAATAATAGAAAAAAAATGAAAAGAAAAAACCCAAGCTACTTATTCCTAACAATTTTTTCAAATAGGTTATAAAAAAGTCATGTGGGCCCTGGCTGGTATAGCTCAGTGGATTGAGCACGGGCCTGTGAACCAAGGGATTGCAGCTTGATTCCCAGTCAGGGCACATGCCTGGGTTGCAGGCCAGTTCCTGGCAGGGGGCCAGTTCCCAGCAAGGGACGCACAAGAGGCAACCATACATTGATGTTTCTCTCCCTCTCTCCCTCTCTCCTTCCCTTCCCCTCTAAAGATAAATAAATAAAATGTTAAAAAAAAAAAAGTCATGTGGCTATTTAAATTAGTAAACTGAAAACAAAGATAATTTTTAGTAAGTTTAAGTCATGTCTATAAATAGTAGCAAACTAAGATACTGTATTAAAAAGTTGTATTCAGCCTGAATAAGGAGGTGATTTATTAATAGAAGCCATAAAGGTATAAACTAACAGTGTAATAGAGGCTTTGGAGTCAGTCTGATTTGAATTCAAATTGTGGATCACACACTAGATGGCTGGCTGTTTGTTCTTGGCTAAGATTTCTTACACATAACATGACAATAATAACCACTTAAAAGATTGTTTTAAGGAAAAATTTAGGCAATTTATGTAAATGGCTTAGCACAGCAAACGATATGCAATGATTAATAAATGATGCTACTCACCATACACACACACAGTTTCCCCAGTACACAAATATTGGTTTGGCCAAAAAGTTTTTTCCATAAGATGACTCTATTAGTGCTTAGTTATCATCAACCTCATTCAAAACAATTTTGTTAGGTTGTATTGTGATGGCTGTCATATCAGCATGCAGATGGGCCCAGGGGGAGTGGTGGGGGGAAAACACAGACAACTGTAATTGAACAACGATAAAGTAATTTATGGAAAAAATAAACTAAAATGATAAGTAATCTACAGTAAGACAGAAATCACTTAATTTATACTTTTATTAAAGAAAAGTAACTATACATACAAATAAAAAATATTTCTCCAATTCCAAAAATAAACAGTCCAAATTAAAAAAAAATACTGGTGAATTTTTGTGAAGCCATTTTAATATCAAAGATGGAAGAAAATACACAACATTTTTGGTATAGTATGCTTTATTACTGCAAGAAAGATAAAAACTCAAATGAAATGCAAATAAAAAAATTTGTGCAGTGTGTGGAGAAGGTTCTGTGACTGACTGAAGTTGTCAAAGTAGTTTGTGAAGTTTCATCCTGGAGATTTCTCATTGGATGATGCTCCATGGTCAGGTAGATCAGTTTAAATTGATAGCAATCAAATTGAGAGATTAATCAAGAACAATCAATGTTATATAGCACATGGAAAATATCCAAATGAATAAATCATTGGTGAAAATGAAAAACGTACCTTTCATTTTATGGAAAAAACTAAACATGACTTTTTGGCCAACACAACATTTTTACATGCATTTCATTTTGATTCATTATAGTTATCTATGGTAAAAAAATTTAAATAGCCTATTATTTCAATATCATTTACAAGTTTAAATAAGAAAATTAAAAGATTTAGATTCCCAAATCATATGCAATTGCAAACTAAAAGCATCAAAAACAGAACCTCAAAATCCTGTAAGACTCTTAGCCTCAAGTAAGAATTGCTAGTATTCTTGACAGATTCATTGACTTTTAAAGCCACCGGTTCAAGCCCTTTCTCTCTCAGATGGGGGAGTGAGGAATGAGAGAGTTTGAGAGTTTGAGTGAGACAGCAAGCATGAGCACACAAGCACTTTCTCTAGGAGAGAGACAGAAATTGGTACAGAAAGAGGCTGAAATTAAATCTTGATGATACAGTTTGAGCCCCTGCATTGATCAATACTTGAAGGCATCATCTCTTGCACTTTTCAGTTATGTGAGCCAATAAAATACATTCCTTACCCTCCTCCAATTTTGACTTATGTGTACTGATTGAGTTGGGTTTCTGAAACTTACAACTAAACTGTTCTTTATACTAATAATTATGTGTGAGAATAGAGCAATTAAACAGGAGGTTTATTTCCATCACACACATCAGAATTCTTTAATAAGTGATTAATTTAGTGTTTATACTCAGAATATTGATTCTAGAACTTGTGTCCTTAATCACAATTTCCTAAATGGCAACACTATTAAAGTTGTGCTGCATAATAACGTTTCAGTCAACAGAATACATACATGACAGTGGTCCCATAAGATTGTAGTGAAACTGAATTTCCCATACGAAATGGAAGGGTATGTGGCTCAAGAGAAAAGTTTTTTTCTCTGACAGGAGCAGTACCTGTGGGGCATGACAGTAGATTCTGTCTCACTCACAGCACCTCAATTTTAAGTGCAGATTACATCCCTGTCAGCCACTGACCTGTTTCAGCACAGAGGAGCCTGTTCCCTGAGCACTAAATATTCAGAGGGTGCTAGAGCCCTCCCAGATCTATTTTAAGTCTTCAGAGTACATTGTTGTAAGCTCTTTGTTGAAGACCTAACATCCTGTACAGGACACAGGTCCACAGAAGCAACCTTAGCAAGTATTTAAGTGCCACTGCCACTTCAGTAAAAGCTTTCTGTGGTACAAAAAATAAATTTCCAAAGTCAAAATATTGAGAGTTCTATTTGCCTCCATGTTAAATATCCCTTTTTTATGAATATCACGAAGTTCCTTAATCTAACCAGTGCTCCAACATGCAATACCCAAAACCACATTGCCATGGCAATTCCTGATGTTCCTTCATCTTTCTATTTGGATTTCTTATTGGTATTGATCCTTTCACTCCCTCCTCACAGTCACTCATTATGGTCATCTAAGGCCTTACCAGCCAGTTTCTCCCAATATTTTTAATCAATCCAGCCCATATCCCTATTTATAGAGCAGCACTGACAGCCTTGATGTTCTATTTCTGACCCTGTAGAAAAGAAGCAGGGGGCGGCTTGTGGTACAGTGTTTTACGAAGTCTACAGTAGGGTACAGTAACATCCTAGGCCTTCCCATTCACTCACCAATTCACCCAGAGCAACTTCCAGTCCTGCAAGCTCCATTCATGGTAAGTGCCCATATAGGTGCACCATTTTAAAATTCTCATACTGTATGTTTAGATACACAAATACTTACCTTTTGTTACAACTGCCTACAGTATTCAGTAGAGTAACATGCTGTACAGGTTTTAGCTTAGAAGCAATAGGTTATACCATATAGCCTAGAGGTACAGTAAGCTATACCGTCTAGGTTTGTGTAAGCTCACCCTACGATGTTCTCAAACAATGAAATCACCTAACAATGCGCTTCTCAGAATGTATCTCCGTAAATGTATCACTCATTAAGTGACACATGAACATACATATATCCCTGAGATGTAACAGAATTCTTCTCTGAGTTAAGACAAGGTTGCACACATGTATATGCATCTGTTTTTTAACCATATATTTAGACATTTTGTAAAGAGAATTGAAGAGTAACGGAGACTGCAATGCTGCAAATTGTATTTTCCTATTCTTAAAAATCTAGCTAAAAAGATATTTAAGAAATTATTTTCCCCCAAAATATCTCTTCTATATTTACAGGAAGAGGTGTACAATTCAAAACCCGTTTCTTCCATTATAAAAAAGATGTCAGCTCTGCATTTGTACTTTAAATATGTCTTCCATCCTGATCAATGGGAAGTGCTATGCAAAGCATGACTGTGGAGACATAACTAAGAATCTAGCTTACTAAATACTCTTGCCTTTTTAAGCAAAGAGACTCACCTACAAGAAGTACTTGTTTAGGGAGAAGGTAAATAAACACTCAAACTAGAGACTGCTGTTGTAGAAGGTGCTATACAATCTGGCACTAGAATTTATAGGCATCTATCCAATTAATCACAAACAGGATACAGGTGGGATTAGCTTGTACACTACAAACAAATCACAGGACATCCCCAGTTGCAAAATCTAAACAACAAGAGAGTTATCTATTCCACTTCAGGGTTATAAAGTTATACTGACTCTATAATCAGAATAAGTATTCTAAAGAGTTTGGAATGAATACGTTAAACTATCTTTCAAGAAAAGTGTCTCAGAAGGCCAAAATGAACTAGAAGTCAAAGAATATCCACAGGGAATATCACAAACTGTCCTGCTTTCCCTAAGCATCTTTTAACTGAGAATAGCTTTTAATCTGAGGTCTTCCTGGGGGAGCAGAGTCATGTTTTCTGCAGGTCACATATTTTATAATATAACATCTCCAAACTTTACAATTCTAATGAACTCTACACATTACAAAGTACTTTAACCAGAATGTCCTCAGAACAATTTTGCGCAACTGGTAGAGTTGGCATCACCATCACTTTTTAAGGAAAAGGCATATATAGTTTAGTGAAGTTATGTAAATTACTTAAATTCACACAGAGAGCAGTTAGGAAAGTAAGGATTAAAAACAGCTCTCTGAAATTCTCTCCAAAGTACCATGGTATTCCAAGAATAAATACAACTCTCTTGCTAGGTGCTTTGAATATATCATCACATTTAATTTCACAAAACTTAGGGAGTATTTATATATATGCATATATAATTTTGTTTGAAATCTTCAAACAGTTTTTCCATCCTTTAGTAAACATTTGTATTCCAATTTCTCAATACGTGGGTAGATGTACAGGTCTAAAAAAATATGCTTTTAAGTACCATCAAAATACAAGTTGCTACACAATAGATTTTTTAGACATGTAGAAATAAAAAAAGGAAAAAAGTGAAAAATCAAGTTTTAAGTCATAGTTTTAAAAACTTTAAAACTAGGTACAACTGTCATAATTCAATTTCTGTGACAGACTGATGATACATATCACAACTGAGAAAGTGGGTCAAGCAATGAGTTATTCAGTGGAGGAAGTTTGTCATACTGAGAAATGTGGTTTATTTTGTACAATTTTTTTAAATTAAAAAATTTCTCAGCTATATTGCAGATTATACATATATTATTTGTTATTGTTATTTCCCTAAACTTTGTTTCCTTTGAGGCTTGACTTTCTCTGCTGCAGCTTTGCCAACCTCATTCTTTTTAGAAACCTAATCTCCTGGCTGGTGAGGGATAATTGAGTTGTAATATTAAAATGCATCTTAGTACTAAATCTTTTAAAAATATTTTATTTATTTATTTTTAGAGAGAGGGGAAGGGAAGGAGAAAGAGAAGGTGAGAAACATCAATGTGTGGTTGTTTCTCACGCCCCCCCTACTGGGGGCACAATCTGGGTCACAACCCAAGCATGTGGCCTGGATGGGAATCAAACCAGTGACCCTTTGGTTCGCAGGTCAGAGCTCAATCCACTGAGCCACACTAGCCAGGGCTATTAGTACTAAATCTTGAATTTGGGTAGTGACAAAGTGCTCTGAATCTATGACAGTTACTGGTTTACTTAAAATTACTCAAAAGTTACTCAAAATTTTAAAATATTTGCCTATATTTTCTTTTATTCTTAAAAACATTGTCTAATATAGATTTTATTAATTTAAATTCATGTTTTTCTGATTTTTGTATATAAAATTAAAATTAAAATGTATATAAAATTAAAAAGGTTTACTCACATACTAAGTAATGTACACAACTCTTCATTTTTGGATATGTCATGCTATCCCAAGTTTTTTCAGGAGTACTGACATTCCTTCCAAAGTAACAATTACTGAATATCAATTTACCAGATGTTTTCAAATTTTCTATTAGAAAGATATTTTTTCAATTAAAAAACATAAACTTGATTGCATTCGTTTTATATGAAAGCTTCAGACAGAAAGCCCATGCTATGCTTAAGGACCAAACCTTTGTCTGTATCGATTGTTTGATTGATAACTACCTATATACTAAGGTTATTATTAGTAAGCATAAAATGTTGATTCATTAGGCTGAAAAAGTTTAAAACATAAAATAAATCAACAAAATCCTGTGATTTGGCAAGCCACTTTAAAGAGAAAAACCTATGGGATATATTATACCAATAACCCACATGTCAAAGTACAATTGCCACCTTAGAAAAATAAAGTAAATCTGAGCAACATAATGTTCTAACACTAGTTTAGCAAACCAGGAGCTGTCAAGTTCCAATAACCTATTATTCACACCTCTTTAATCACTGCCACAGACTTGATTATAAATAGCCTCATACATTTTTAAATAAGGTCATTCTGAAATGAAACAAAGAAGGTAGTAAATATTCTTGTACATAGGAATTCAAATCCTAACACAAAAGAACTGTGTATTACTCAAATGTTCAATATAAAGAAAGCTAACAAAACCTATGTTAACTATGTCAAGTATGCACTCTATGTGGATTCAGTGGAATAACTACTGTAAATTGCAGCACATTTTAAACACAGCAGATTAAAAAAAACTTGCCCCCCAAATTTCACATACATTATTGACATCTTATGTGTAATTTGTGGTATAATAAAAGTAAAATATAATAATCAATTTGTTGATTTACCTGGAACAATGCTATGCAAAGTCATAGTGAAAAGACTATAAGGAAAATTTATAGTTTCATCTGGATGCCATTGGCTATTCATTACTCCCTACAGCTAATAGCCTAAATTATTTCTTCAGTATAAATTTATGAAGACATGTATTAGAGAAATAGTGAAATGTTTTAATGAAGTGGCAGAATAATTTTCAGAAAAATTAAATTAAAATGGAGAATAAGGGGATAAAGTACCACATAAAAGGCAAGGATCTAACATAAGCTGAAACCAACTAACCAAAACAAAACAAACAACAAAAACAACAAAGACAAAAGTAACAATTTGGCTTTATATAGTGTCCTTCATAACAATTGATTTTCACAGAATCTCTAAGAAAAATCTAAATTCTCCCAATTACTCTCAGAGTAATGCTATAAGACAGCTAGAACCTTCATCACCTGTTCTCATGGGAGCAGCGCTCTACTAAAATTCCTTGTTTAAGAACTTTAAGACTAACAAAATCAAAAGACTGGGCCTGCAGAATAGTTGATGCTACTAAGTAACTACAATCAGATTTGCTTTAATTAACTATTTTAAGATTTCCCAAAAAGTTTTCAGATATCATGAAGCTTTCAATCTTCAAGTTTTCTGGAGGTACACATTTGCTACATAATCTACTCTCCCCCATTTTTTCCCATTACTTCTTACAAGTGTGCCTGCTTACAGAGAACTTAAAAGATAAAAACATCGGGGGAAGAGATAAATTAGAGGTTTCTGACAACTTAGTTACTTAAACATGGATCCTTATGCATTTATATTATATAATAAACACAACCTTTTGGGAGAATAACCACTGCATAAGCCTTTGTTATCAGCATAATTTGAAAGCAGAAAACAAGTTAGGAAGGTATATGGTATCACAATATCATGTTTTAGAGTCTATTAAAAATCACATGCATATCCCAACTTTCACTAAATTGTTCATTTCTTTCACCTGTTTGTAGAACTGTTAGCTTAACAAATTATTTCTTGCACAATAAAAAGTCACTTCTTAGACTGTCTGCCATCCATAAAATATTTTTAAACAAAAATTTAGTTATTTGTAGTCAGTTAAATATCTTCTGACAAGGTAAGTACCAACAGAAAGTGGTTGACCACAGAGAAAACCATGAAACTAATTTCTGCCCATATTTCAGAAGTGCTACATAAAATATTGTATGCTCCTTAATTCTATATTCCTATGCTACAGTCATAAATATTTTATATAATTAATTCTCATATTAAGTACATTTCTGATACGGAAGCTATTTCTTCCAAGGCCGTAATTCTAATAATGGTATTGTACCATCTTTATGCTTTTTAATAGTAAAATATACAAGGATTTCAGTGGAGATGATAATCTGAAGATACTATCTCTGACTTAGCTCTGTTAAATATGAATATAAAATTACTTTCTATAGCAGTCCAAATACTATACAACCTTAAAATTATTCTGCATTTACAACCTTAAAAATATACATTTAAAAATACAGGTATTTTTGAAGATCTTTGGTTAATACCTCAAACCTAAAGATTCTGGGATGATAGTCCTTCTTTTTTCTTGTTCAAGTACAGTTGTCTCTATTTTCCCCCATCCACTCCCCCTCTCCTCACCCACCCCTACCTCCCACCCTCAATCCTCCCTCCTTTGGCTTTGTCCATGTGCCCTTTATATATGTTCCTTGACGACCCTTCCCCTATTTTCCCCCATTATCTCTCTCTCCAATCCCCTCTGATTACTGTCAGTTTGTTCTTTATTTCAGTAATATTGTTTCATTTCCTCACATTCACTCAAATGTAAAGAATCATAATGAATTTCCTTGGCTATTGCTGTACCCTATGTAGAGCACTTCACTTTTCCTACAGTTTCTGGAGTGATTTACAGGATTTCAAGACATAAAAGCTTTGTCCTAGCCACAACACCTCTTTGGAAGACTGATCTTATGTCTTTAAAACATACTGGCCAGTCGAGGGTTGGGTAACAGAGACTTCTACACCAGAATAACTAAACTAGCTATAGAAAGGATGGCCAGTAATTCAAATATCTATTCATGGAGCAAAGTAAAAGAGATTTATCAGGGTCAGTGTCTGTATCTGAGGGAACTATATCTGGTTGCCTAAAGTCAAATACTGTGATTTGGGTTCAAGCAATTTACTGAGAATTTGTCATGCATCAGGAACTATGGTTAAGCAAATGAGTAAGTAAATTTCTATCACCACTGATCTCACTAGTAGGGCAGACAAAAATGTAAATAAGTTATAATACATTATGATAGATGTAACCAATACAAACACCTACAACCTGGTAGAGAAGAAACAGAGAAAAGAAGGATTAGAATTCTCAAGGATGGACACTGGTGACAGGTTTCTAGAAATGGAAATGCTTTAGCAGAGAGGTGATGTCTAAAGCTCCCCCCACCCCAAGCTAGTTTTTAACAGGTAAACCAATCAGATCAAAAAGTGAGATGAAGGTCATTTCAGAAAGAGAAAAGGAAATTGCTTGCTCCAATGAAATTCACAAGTTAGTCTTAAATTAGGAAAACTGCAAAAGACTGAAGGCCTTAAGTTATATGCAAGGTACTCAGTTTTGCTAAAGAACAGAGATTGAATTCATGTGTAAATGCTACTTAAATTTTAAGAATATATTTGTTTTTAGCCATATAATTTGAAATCATTGGTTGATTAATTCTACATGGTTGCTCCTACCCATTCATGTCTGGTCCTTCTTAATAAAAGACATGACCCCACCTGTACTATTCTAGGTACCCTAGAATAGCATGACAATACTCCTCCATGCTACTTGGCTGCATCAGCTAAAACTTGCTGGCATGACTGCCTATGCCCTGATCTGGTGTAATTTTCTCAACCATCCCCAGGATTCCCTCTACCATCCACACAGAGCTATCCTATCTTGAATGTCTGGAGCTATCCAATCATCTCCCCTAAGCTAGGAATCCTCCTCTATCTCCCCAAATGGGTCCAAGAATGGCAATAAGTAGTATAACAGATGGCTTTCATATTATTTGTTATCTGATGAGTCTGTCTTTTAGGGAGTGATAGGAGGATAAAGATCCTGCTCTTAGTTTTATTTTTAGAAAGGAATTGGTCCTCTGCCAATCAAAAACAATAAACACAGTGTTAAGAAACTGTGTTGGTGGTTAATGGGATGTTCTAGGGAACCTGAACATTTATGGAATGGACGAAGAAAAGGGAGAAGGAACCATCAAAGACATGGGGAGACTAGGAAGAGCATGACTTGGAAGCCAAAAGATACAAGAGATTTCACAAAGAGGCAGGTGGGGCAGGCAGAATTTTAGGATGACAGACTCCCAGTGATCCATGTCTTTGTATAATTTCCTCCTCTCAAGTGTGGAGGGGAGCTATGAACATGATGAGATGGCACTCCCACAGATGTAGAGGGATCTTGCAGATGTAATTAAGGTTCCTAATCAGTTGACTGTGTTTATCAGAAGAGATTATCCTGAGAAGGCCTGACTTAATTCGGCAAAACCTTTGAAAGAGGGTTTAGGCCTCCCCTGGGATCAGAAACTTGCAGCAGAGGCTTTCTCTTCTGGCATCATTGAAGAAGCAGGGACTGAACTGCCTATGGAAAGGGGCAGGCTTTCTGTAAGGGTAAGGAATTGAATTCTGTCAATAATATGAATGAGCTTGCAAGAGGACCCTGAGCTACACATGAGGAGGGCAGCTTGTCTGATACCTTGATCACAATTCTGAGCAATGGATCTAGTTAAGCTCTGTCTGGACTCCTGACCCATAAAAATTGTGAGATGATAAATGTGTGTTGTTTAAACCACTAAATTTGTGGTAATGTGTTATGCAGAGATAGAAAGGTAATCTCTTAAGCAAGGTCCCAACTTTTCTAAGACTAAAGAAGAACAGAGATTCAACCTTTAGGTTGTCAGGTGTTAGGACTTATGAGGGGCCGTATTTTTAGCAGAGAATATCAAAGTAGAAACTTATTAGTATAAATCAGAACCAAGGGGAGGTAAGGGAAAGATTGTTAATTGATAAGAAGGTCTCATGGTTCATCCAAGGCATTCCAGATAGTGAGGCTGGGAAAGAAGAAAATTCCACACCATATCATTTGGTAGGTATGAGGCCAATATACTGTTTGCTTTGCTTGGATCTGATTAGACAGACTATCCTGTATATCCTCAGCCCCCAGCCAGTCCATGGAACATTTTAAGCCTTCAAACACATATTACTGAATAAATGAATGAATGAACAAATGACCTTCACACTGGTCAAGGTAAAGAGGCAGTTCAAAATATCTGAAATTGAGGAAAAATTAATACAAGTTGACCCAACTCTTTGTGACTTCTTGATAATATTCAATTTAACTCATGGTCAAGAATGAATAACTTGAAATGTTACAACAGAGACAGTGATATACAGGCATACCTCATTTTATTGTGCTTCACAGATGTTGCCTTTTTTTAATATATATAATTGGAAGGCAACACCCTCCACCAACAAAAAAGATTATGACTCACTTTACTGCAGTGGTCTAGAACTGAATCTGTGATATCTCCAGGGTATGCCTGTAGTTATAATCCAGCTAATCCACAATTATTTACTAAGCACCTACTATATGCCAGATACTAGAATATTCCTCCTGCAATATCCTCCTAACTGATGTCTCTGGATTCAGTCTAGCTGTTTTCTTAGCCAATTTCCACATATCAACCAGAGTAATCTTTTAAAGATGAATCATCTTATTTTATCTCTCTGTTCAACATCTTTTAGTGGTCTCTTATTACATTGAGGATAAAAACTGAAGTCAACTTGGTTTTTCATAATGTGGCCTCTGCCTCCTTTTCTAGCTTTAGCTCTTGCCACTCACCTTATCACCTCAGAGTATTCATGCATGTCACACCCACTGCTTGGAACATTCTGTCTATGTCTACCTCCTACTCATCCATCAAGTCCCAGTTGAAATCACCACTTAAATGTTACTTCTTTAAAGATCTCCCAATAAAAATTATACCTTCCACACAGCATTAATCACATAGTTTGTAGTTATCTTACATGATTATTTTTTAGTATTCATCTCCTCTGTTACACTGGAAACTTCACTGGATCAGGGACTCTGTCTGTTTTCCTTAGAGAATTATCACCAGTACTACCAATATTTAGTATGTATTTGTTGAACACATAATAGTAAAGGTCTAGAAGACTATCAACAACAAATTATGAAAGCTGTTGCCCCACCAGTTAGAACCACAGAGCCCTACCTAGTAACATGTCACTCTAGGACATAATTCCTAACCTTGGTGGAGTGCAGAGGCAAGCAGCCAAGACAACTATCACCATCCCTAACCACTCCACCAACCCATCATAAAACACAAAATAAACATCAAATACCACACCAAAACTAAAAACAAAGTACTTATTTTCTTTTTTTAAATATTGATCTACTGTGTAGAATTTTAAAATTCTTAAGAATTTCACTTCTGGTAGGGACAGTACACCAACTGCAAGGAACAACATTTTGCAAAGAAGCTAATCTGGCATTCAAAAGCAAGAATCCCAGCATTGTGTCCAAGATGGTGGCGGAGGAAGATCCTGAGCTCATGTCTCATTGATATCAAAACTACAACTACATACAGAACAGCTATCTCTGAGAATGACCAGAAGACTAGAGAATAGATTTTCTACAACTATGGATATAAATGAAAAGCCACATTGAGATGAGTAGGAGGGGCAGAGTCAAGTTTTAATCCAGTCAGGAGCTACCCTACCCCCCATTCCCCATGACGTGACTCATATGCGAGAGTGGTATCACAGTTGCTGAGGTTCCCCCAAAGAGTGAGGGCTCTGACCCCCAGCTTGGAGGGCCTGCACCAGGAAGAGGATACCTCATAACATCTGCCTCTGAAAGTCAGCAAGACTTATAGAGGAACCCAAGGTTTGCTCTTTCTAATTCCCAGCACAGAGCCAGCAGTTTGAAAAGCACCTCATATATGAAGGTGATACACTGACTAACTTCAGGGCATGTGCTGGAGGGACAGGAATCTGTTGGAACTTTCTCCAGAGTCAGAAATGCTGGTGGATGCCATTTTATTCCCTTCTTTACACTCCTTCTACCTAGCTCGTCTGACACTGGCAGGTGCCATTTCTGATCCTCTTGATTAGCCCTGTTAACACTGTTCACCCCACCATGTCATCTCCCCGAGGACCCCCTGGCTGGCACTCCTCCAAAGCAGTTCCTGTTCTGACACACCTGGTGAGTGGCTTCAGTCAGCATCAGCACACAGCAGTGTGTCTGCAACAGTTGAGGCTGGGCCTCACAGCCTCCCACACCAAAGGCCTAACCTACACATCAGTGCATATGCAATAGTTGGGACCAAGCTTCACAAACAGCCAGGTCAGGGACTAGCCTTGCCTGCCAGTATGTCTTTAGCAGTTGTGGCCCAACCACAACAGGAGGCTACATTAGTCCACCTAGGGAATATCTCTACAGCCACCTAGCTCTGATAAAAAAGAGAATTCCACCACTCAGCCCCACAATACCCCTTCTAAATAAGTCCACTTTTTCAAGACCAGGAAATGTAGCTGTCCTACCTAATACATAGAAACAAACAGGCAAAATGAGAAAACAAAAGAACACTTTCCAAATAAGAAAACAAGACAAACCCCCAGAAAAAGAGCTAAATGAAATGGAGGTGAGTTTTCTACTAGGTAGAGAGATTCAAAGTAATAGTCATAAAGATGCTCATCAAACTCTGCAGACAAGTAGAGATCTTTAACAAAGATAAAAATTGTAAAAAAGAAACTATTGGAATTGAAGAATATAACTGAAATAAAAAACATACACTAGAGGGAATCAACAGCAGATCAGATGATGCAGAAGAATGTATCAATGATCAGAAAGACAGAATAGTGTAAATTACCCAACTGGAAGATCAGAAAGAAAAAAGTTAAAAAAGAAGGAGTACAGAATAAGGGACCTCTGGGACAACATAAAGCTTATTAACATTTATTTCATAGGGGTCCCAGAAGAATACGAGAGAAAGAAAAGGACAGAAATCTTATTTGAAAAATGATGGCTAGTAACTTCCCTAACTTGAAAAAGGAAATAGATACCCAAGCACAGAAATCACAGAAGATCCCAAACAAGATGAACCCAAGAGTTTCGTGCCAATACACATTATCGTTAAAATGTTACAAGTTAAATATAAAAAGAATTATCTTAAAAGCAGCAAGAGAAAACAACTAATTATGTACAAGGGAACACCCTTAACAATATCAGCTGATTTCTCAACAGAAACTTCCTGTCCAGAAGGGAGTGTATGAAACATCATAAAGGGAAAAACCTACAACCAAGATTACTCTACCCAGCAAGGTTATCATTCAGAACTGAAGGAGAGATAAAGAATTTCCAAGACAAGAAAAAGCTAAAGCAGTTCATCACTTAGTAAACTGACATTACAAGAAATATTAAAGGAAACTCTTTAAGCAGAAAAGTACAAAACTAAAAATATTAAAATACATTTAAAAAAAATCTCACTGGTAAAGGCAAACACATAGTAAATGTAGTAGACCAACCTCTTACAAAGCCTGCATGAAAACAACTAAAATGGCAGTAAGAACATACCTATCAATAATTACTTTAAATTTAAATGGACTAAGTGCTCCATTCAAAAGACACAGGGTAGGCTGAACAGATAAAAAAAACAAGACACATGTACTGCCTACAAGAGATTTATTTCAGATATAAAGACACACACAGTCTGCAAGTGAGTGGATGGAGAAAGATATTCCACACAAAGAGAAATAAAAAGAAAGCTGAGGTAGCAACACTTAGACTAAGTAGACTTTAAAACAAAGACTGTAACAAGACACAAGAGTATAGTATTATACTAAAAGGATCATCCAAGAAGATATAACACTTGTAAATTAAGTACATAAAGCAAATATTAACAGGCATAAAATGAGAGATTGACAGTAATACAATAATAATATTAGAGAGCTTAATCACCTTACTTACATCAATGGATAGATCATCCAGACAAAATCAACAAGAAAATATGGCCTATAAGTGACACATTAGACCCAATGGACTTTATTAATATGTATAGAATATAAATAATTTGTATCATTAATGATGTATTATCAATACATTAATAACCTGTATTAATAATTATATTAATAATGAATTGATGAACTACACATTGTTTTTACATGCACATGTACAGTCTTCGGGATAAAGCATGTAAGGACACAAACCAAGTCATAAGTTTAAGAAGAATGAAATCATATTAAGCATATTATCCACAATGATATGAAACTAGAAATTAGTTCTAAGAGGAAATCTGGAAAGAACACACATGGAGGCTGAACAACATGCTACCAAACCATCAGTAAATGGAGAAATTAAAGACAAAATAAAAAATACCTTGTACAAATAAAAATGAAAACAATGTTACAGAATCTATGTGATGAGGCAAAAGCCATTCTAATGGGGACGTTTATAGCAATACAAGCCTACCTCAAGAAACAAGAAAAGTCTCAAATAAACTAACCTTATACCTAAGAGAAGTAGAAAATGAAGAACAAAGGCCAAAGTTAATAGAAGGAAAGAAGTAATAAAGACCAGAAAACAGGTAAATAAAATTGAAGACCTTACACTCCCTGATTTCAAACTATACTACAAAGCTACAGTAATCAAAACAGTAGGTACTGACACAGACATGTAGGTCAATGGAACAGAATAAAGAGCCCATAAATAAAGCCACACTACATAATCAATTAAATATACAACAAAGGAGGGAAGCATATACAATGGGTAAAAGTCCTCAATAAATGGTATTGGGAAAACTAGATACTACACACAAAAAAATTAAACTGGTCCACTTTCTTATGTCATAATAAAAATAAAGTCAAAATGATTTAAAGCATTAAATTCAAGACCCCAAGCCATAAAATTCCTGGAAGAAAACATAGATAGTAAACTCTGACATGGTCTTGGAATACATTTTTGGATGTGTTTCCTTGGGCAAGGGCAAAAAAACAAAACAAAACAAACAAAAAAAAAACAAATGAAACTACATGGAACCATTAAGCTTTTGTACAACAAAAGAAACCATCAACAAAATTAAAAGGCAACCTACTAAATGGGAGGAGGTATTTGCAAATGATACATCTGATAAAGGGTTGATATCCAAAATATATAAAAAACTTATAAAACTCAGCATCAATAAAGCAAAATCCAATTTAAAAATGGGCAGAAGATTTGGGTAGACATTTCTCCAAAGACATACATATGGTGAAAAGATACATGAAAAGATGTTCAATATCACTAATTATCAGAGCAACCATAATAAAAGCCACAATGAGATATCATCTCGCACTCAAAATGGCTGTCATCCAAAAGACAAGAAAAAGCAAGTGCTGGCCAGTATGTGAATGAAAGGGAACAATTCTGTACTGCTGATGGGATTACAAATTAGCCCTGAAGATTCCACAAAAGATGAAAAATAGGACTGACATACAATTCAGCAATTTTAGTTCTGGTCATTTATTCAAAGAAAAAAAACCCCACTGATTTGAAAAGATATATACACTCCTATGTTCATTGTAGAATTATTTACAATAGCCATGATATTAAAGCAACCTAGGTGTCCATCTACAGATGAATAAAGATGTGGCATAGATATACAATGTAATATTACTCAGCCATAGAAAATAATGAAATCTTGCCATTTGTGACAACATGCATGGACACAGAGGATGTTACGCTAAGTGAAGTAAGTCAGATCAAGACAAATATTGTATCATTCCACTTATATGTGACATATAAAAAAACTAAACAAATGAACAAACTAAATTAACAGATTCATAGATACAGAGTACAAACTGATAGTTACCAGAAGGTTGGGTGATAGAGAGATAGGCAAAAATTGAAGGGGATTAACAGGTACAAACTTATGAATAAGTCATGGGGATGTAATGTACAGCAGTGGTAATAGAGTTAATAATATCACAGTAACTTTGTATGGTGATAGATGGTTACTAGACTTCTTACGGTGATCATTTCATAAGGTATATAAATGTCATATCTCTATGTTGTATACCTGAAACTTATTGGAAAATATTGTATGTTAACTATATTTTAATTAAAAAACAGCTTTATGTTCCAGAATTAAAAAAAAAAGAATTCCACTTCTAGGAAAACAAGTTTTTTAATCACTTATTTAAGGGATCTAAAATGTTTTTTAAATAAATATTCTAAGAGCAAGAAAGTATAGAGTAACATTTTAAAAAATCCGATTAGTAAAAGGTATGAAAATTAAAGACTCTAAATTGGGCTCAGGACAATTGAGACAGTAAAATATGATCATGTCACTTTTCTTTAGCCTAAAAACCTTTCGGTGACTTCCCACTGCCCTTATGATATGAATTTCACTTCTTAATAGGGCCTGTAAAGCCCTTCACAACCTGGCTCCTGTTATGACCATCCCCTACTAACCAATATCCTCCAACCAAATGTATGTTCTAGCATTAGAGAACTACTTCCCCCAATTTACCTTGCTCTCTCTTCACCACTGGGCCTTTGTTCATGCTCCTTGTCTCTGTCAGGATAATTTTTATTTGCCATGGTTTAGCCATCCCTCCATTTCAGAAATAGCTCCAGAAATTCTACATGGAAAGGCTTAGTGAAGGCATTCTGGAGGGAGAAATGGTGGGGATTTGTCTTACAGCTGTATTTGCATAACAAAAACACATTGCTATTTTGATTATA
This sequence comes from Anoura caudifer, assembly GCA_004027475.1. Taxonomy (NCBI): domain Eukaryota; kingdom Metazoa; phylum Chordata; class Mammalia; order Chiroptera; family Phyllostomidae; genus Anoura; species Anoura caudifer. Next base: position 98,327 of record PVKU01006407.1, read on the forward strand.
AGGTTCACTGGGTATAGTCTGGGGAATTGAAGATTACCAGAGACTAAAATGTCCTAATTCATTTCCTGGTACTGACACTGCTTTTATTGGAAAAGTTTGCCTGATATCTCCAGAACAAATTAGGCATTACATACTATTTAATATTTACTTGTATTACAGAACTTATATTGTGTTAGGCTTGTCTGTTCACCTACCACTTCCACTAGCCTATGAGCAGGTTAAGAGCACACACTATCTTTTCATGACAAGTTCTAGAGTTTTATGTGCTGGCACATAGTATATGCTCAATAAAATATTTTGACAGAATAAAGAAAGTACTTCATGAAAACCTATGATGTAGAAGGCACCATATTAGATGTTAAGAGTGGAGAATGTAGGTACTACCTAGTAAAAATATAAAACATATAAAATATTTACAATGGCTTCAAACAGATAAAACATCAGCAAATCTGAAATGGTAAGAACTAGAAACTTCTATTAACCAACATTCCTATATGTTTCTAAGTGAAATGCCTTTTGCATCATCAAAGCATTAAATAAATTGCAGTATATTTTCTTATGATGTGAATTTGACTGAGTAAAGAGTGCTTAGTATTGTTAACTTATGAATAATATGTGATAGGCCACTGATTAACTAGAATACTCAATTTTCTGATGATACTTTCAGGATTCAGAATAAAAGAATGATCCAGATTAGATGACTAAATCAACTGAAACCTCAAACCTCATAAGGTACTCTTGGCTGTGTTTTTTAAAAATGTGTGGAGGAGTATATCCAAGAACAGGGAAGATGAGGTATCAAGATAAGAAATGGGAACAGACATACTCATATACTATGCTAAGAATAAATGATACCATAAAGAGACTGTTGAGTAGCAAGAATTCTGATTTGGTAACCAATTAGACACTATTAAAACTCCTAACTTGGGAATATAAAATATAAAAACATTGCTTAAATAAATGTTTGGCATATGGGAGGTCCTCAAATGTGTATGTAACAAATAAATTCATTATTGAATGTATTTTAGCAGGGCAAGACTAAGGCATGGATTCCAGAATGGAAGATATATAATAAACCAGGTATAAAAAAATGAGAGCCAGGACCAGGGTAGTAGTGGCAGAATTGGAGAGTAATAGTTTTGTAAATAACCTAACAGCCCAAATGTTTCCACTGCAACTAGAAAAGTTTGGGCTGTTATAGCACAATCAAGAAATATTGCTTCATAGAATCATTTCATTTGGCAAATATGTGCCCACATTGTTGAGTTCTCCAATTAGCTATAAAATGTTCAACTAAATTCATTCTATGTACTTCTGTTGTTTCCCTTTCGTGCTCTAAAAATAAGACAAGTACATCTGTAATATCTCCTAGGTCATGAGGTCCTTTATCTTTAGTCAAATGGCATACTTTTAAACTTGCTTCAATATCTTTTAGGAAAAATGATCGAAGAGTTGACTGAGGATTTAAATTCAACATTTTAAATTTCTTATTATCCATTTTTTATTACTGTTTACATTCAGTATTATTTCAAATTGTTTTCAGATGTACAGTACAGTGGTTGCACAACCAAATACTTTACAAAGTGGTCCTACTGATACTTCTAGTACCCACCTGGCACTATACATAGTTATTAAAGATTATTGACTACATTCCCTGTGCTGTACTTTACACCTCTGTGACTATTTTGTAACTATCAATTTGTACATCTTAATCCCTTCACCTTTTTAATAAGTCTGGAGAACTAACATGTAGATAACAGAAGCTCATAACAGGAGTACAAAATACGTACTACCACACCATCACTTAAGAGTAAGAATTTATTTAATATTTTATTTCTGAATAAATAATATTTTATCTTAAAACTGTTTTATTTATATTTGTTTTAATTTTTATTTAACTTCCTGGGGTGTACAGTTAATATATAGGTTTTGAGTGTACAATTCTACATCATTTGTATATTGTATTGTGTATTTACCACACCAAGTCTCCTTCATCATCATTTACCCCCCTTCATTTTTTTTGAGCTATGACTCATTTATTTTTTTATTTTAATTGTTGTTCCTGTACAGTTTTCTGTCTTTTACTCCCATCCCAGCCCATCACCCCAGCCCTCCCCCCTTCATTTTTAACACTTTTATTAAGATATCTGACATAAAAATGATAAATATTTAAGGTATATGACTTGATGTTTTGATGTAAGTACATATTGTAAGAAGATAACCACAATCAAGCTAATTAATAGTCCATGGCCTCTACATAGTTGCCATTTTGTGCCTGTGTGTGGTAAGAAGATTTAAGATCTATCCTCTTTGTGAATTTCAAGTATACAATAGAGTACTGTTAACTATTAACACCATGGTGTATGTTAAATCTTTAGAACTTATTTATATTGTATAACTGAAACTTTGTATCCTGTTGCCATCACCCTATCCTCCTATTCCAGCCCCTGACAAATACCATTCTACTCTGATTCTATGAGTCTATTTTAGATTCAACATAAAAGTGAGATTACATATTTCTTTCTGTATCTTGTGCCTTCACTTAGCATAATATCCTCCTGCTCCATCCAGACTGTTCAAAGTGACAGAATTTCCTTATTTTTTAAGCTTGAATAATATTCTATTTTTGTGTGTATACATACCTGCATACATTTATATATGTATACACACAGAGACACTCTATACATTCCACATTTCATTTACCCATTCATTTGTTGAAGTCCATTTTGGTTGTTTCCATATCTTAGCTATTGTGAATAATGTACCAAACATGGGAGTGCATGTGATCTCTTTGAAATTCTGACTTCATTTTCTTTGGGTATACAACCACAAGTGAGATTGCTGGATCATTGGGCAGTTCTATTGTTAATGTTTTGAGCAATAGCCATATTGTTTTCCATTGTGGTAGTACCAATTTACATTCCCGACAGCATACATCCTCCATATCCTTGCCAATATTTATCTTTCTCTTTTTAATAATAACCATCCTGAAAGGATAAAGTGATATTTCTTGGTTTTGATTTCTATTTCCTTGTGATTAGAGATGATCAGCACCTCTACATATCTTTTAACTGCCTGAATTTCTTCTTTTGAGAAGTGCCAATAGGTCCTTTGCCCTTTTTAATGTTTTATTTTTAATCCTCATCCAAGGACATCCTCATTGATTTTAGAAAGAGGAGATGGAAGGAAAGGAGGGAGGGGGAGAATTAGGAGGAAGAAGGAGGTAGGGAAGGAGAAAGAGAGACAGACAGACAGACATCAATGTGAGAGAAAAACATCAATTGGTTGTCTCTTGCATGTGTTCCTACCGGGGACTGAACCCACAACCTGCAAACCTGCGCATGTGCCCTGACTGTGAACTAAAGCCACAACCTTTGTTTATAGGATGATGCTCTAAACAACTGAGCCACACCAGCCAGGACGTTTGTCCTTTTTTAATGGGTTGTTTGGATTTTACATATTTAGTTCTATAAATTCTTTATAAATTTTGGATATTAACTTCTTATGGGATATATTATTTGCAAGTATTTTTTCTTATTCTGCAGGTTGCCATTTCATTTTATTTTCTTTTGCTGTGCCAAATCTTTTTAGTTTGATATAATTCCATTTGTCTATTTTTTGCTTTTGGCATCATATTCAAACTCTATTGCCAAAGCCAATGTAAAGAAGCATTACCCCTATGTTTTCTTCTGGGAGTTTTACAGTTTCAGGCTTTACATTTTTAATTTTGAGTTGATTTTTATGGGTGGTGTGAGACAGAGGTCCACTGTAATTCTTTTGCATGTAGATATTCAGTTCTCCCAATACCATTTGTTAAAGAGACTATCCTTTCCCCACAGTGTGTTTTGGAAACCACTGTCAAAAATCAGCTGATGGTAAATGCATAGGTTCATTCTAAGTTCTCTGTTCAATTGGTCTACATGCCAGTAGCACACTGTTTTGATTATTATAATTTTGTAATGTTATTTGAAGCCAGGCAGTGTGCAGTTGAATCCATTGGTTAGTATTTTATCGATGATTTCTGCATCTATGCTCATCATCAGGTCTGTGGTTGTTGTTGTCTGGCTTTGGAATTAAGGTAATGCTGGCCTCATAAAATGAGTTTAGGAGGATTTCCCTCTACTACTATTTCTTTTTAGAAGAGTTTAAGAAGTGTTGGTGTTAGTTCTTTGAATATTTGTTAGAATTCCCCACATAAAGCTATCCAGTCCCTAGCTTTTCTTTGCTGGAAAGTTTTACAATACCAATTCAATCTCTGATATTATTCTTTTCAGGCTTTCTATTTCTTCTTGATTCAGTCTTGGTAGGTTGTATGTCTCTAGGAATTCAGTGATTTCTTCTAGGTTATCCAGTTGTTGGTGTATAACTGTTCTTTTTAAAAAAAAAAATAGAGACATTTATTGAAGAAGATACAAGAAACATCGTAAATAGGATGATACCTCAGTCCCCTTCAAAGGAGGCACCTTGGGGCCTTAAACAGTCAGTGTGTAAGTGTTAAGAGCCTCTTATGATTGCTTTTATTATTGTATCATTTGTTGTAATGTTTCCTTTCATTCTGATTTAATCTTCTTTCTTCTTTCATAAATTAGCTAAAGATGTGTCAGTATATTTTTATCCTCAAAAGCCAACTGCTAAGTTTGTTAATTTTGGGGTGTATTGATTTTCTATTCTCTATTTCATTCATTTCTGCTCTAATCTTCACATTTCATTCCTTCTGCTAATTTTGGGTGTAAATTGTTCTAGGTCTTTGAATTGTAAATGTAGATTGTTGAATTGTGATCTTCCTTTTTAAATGTAAGCATTTAGTGATATAAATTTTCCTCTTAGTATTGCTTTTGATGCATACTGTAAGTTTTGGTAAGTTGTTATTTTCATTTTCTTTTTTCTAAAGGTGTTTTTTAAAATTCCCTTTTGATTCCTCTTTCACTCAACAGTTGTTCATGATGATGTTGTTTAGTTTCTGCTTGTGAATTTTTTCTTTCTGTTATTGATTTTTACTTTCATTCCACTATGGTCTGAGAAGATATTATTTGCTATTATTTCAATCATCTTAAGCTTGTTAAGACAGGTTTTGTGACTTAATGTGATCTATCCTGGAGAATGTTTCATGTGTACTTTAGGAAAATGCTGTTTGGTGAAAAGTTTTGTATATATGTGTTAGGTCTATTTGATCTATAGTGTTGTTGAAGTGAGTTATTGATTTTCTGCCTGAATGTTCAACCCATTATTGAAAGTGGGACATTAAAGTCTCCTACTGTTATTCTATTGCTGTTAATTTTTTCCTTTAGGTCTGTCAATGTTTGTTCCATATATTTAGATGTTCTGATGTTGGGTGTATATACAAAGGAGAGCCTCCCCAAAAATGGAATTATCTTCTGGAGGGCAGGCCCCTTGCAGTACAGGTTTCCCCTGTTAGGTGAGTGTTCTAGAAATCCATTTGTATCAGTGTACCAGCCAGTGTTGTTGTGAGAGGAAGCATTTGGCTTCAGTTAATTTTTTTCTGAAGACTCAACACATTTGCCCATTTCATGATGTGTGATTTACAAGTGCACCTGCGCACATCACACTGAGTGTTAAGCAGTTTTTGATAAAAAATGACATGACCCCAATGCCCCACCTTCCCTATTTACCTGATCTCATCCTGAGTGACTGTGGTTTTTTTTCCCCGGATGAAAAAAACTCTCAAAGGGAAATGTTTTGCCAATGTGAAAGAAGTGAAACAAAAAATGGCAGAAGCACAAAAAAGGAATCAAAATTGATGAGTTCAAAAACCGTTTTGAGCAGTGGAAAGAAAGTCTTTGATAGGTGTATTGCATCAAACAGAGAGTACTTTGAAGGTAACAAGTTTAAACACATAAGAGTAAATACAAGTTGTTTTTTTTTTAATTATATTTTATTGATTATGCTATTACAGTTGTCCCATTTTCCCCCCTTCATTACCCTCCATCCTGCACACCCCTCCCACCCACATTCCCCCCTTTAGTTCATGCCCATGTGTCATAAGTTCTTTAGCTTCTACATTTCCCACACTACTCTTGCCCTCCCCCTGTCTATTTTCTACCTACCATCTATGCTACTTGTTCTATGTACCTTGTCCCCCTCTCTCCTCTTCCCACTCCCCTATTGCTAACCCTCCATGTGATCT
>PVKU01006408.1:0-60520 GCA_004027475.1 Anoura caudifer
AGAAACAAAAATGGCTCAAACCTGAGAACAAATCAAAGCCCCAGAGCCAATTTATCTAATGAACGAAGACATAACCAACCTATCAGATGCACAATTCAAAGCCCTGGTGATCAGGATGCTCACAGAATTGGTTGATTTTGCTCACAAATTAGATGAACAAATGAAGGCTACAATAAGTGAAATGAAGAAAAACGCACAGGGAACCAATAGAGATGGGAGGAAAACTGGGACTCAAATCAATGGAGTGGACCAGAAGGAAGAAAGAAACAAACAAACAGAAAAGAATGAAAAAAACAAGAATTCAAAAAAATGAGCAGAGGCTTAGGAACCTCCAGGAGATCTTGAAACATCCCAATATCCGAATTATAGGGGTACCAGAAGAGGAAGAGGAAGAGCAACAAGTGGAAAAGTTATTTGAACAAATAATAAAGGAGAACTTCCCCAATCTGACAGAGGAAATAGACTTCCAGGAAGTCCAGGAAGTTCAAATAGTCCCAAAGAAGTTGGACCCAAGGAGGAACGCACCAAGGCACATCAGAATTGCATTAGCCAAGATTAAAATGAAGGAGAGAATTCTAGAAGCAGCAAGGGATAAGGGGACAGTCACCTACAAAGGAGTTCCCATCAGATTGTCAGCTGATTTCTCAAAAGAGACCTTACAGGCAAGAAGGGGCTGGAAAGAAATATTCCAAGTCATGAAAGGCAAGGACCTACATCCAAGTTTGCTCTATCCAGCAAAGTTGTCATTTACAATTGAAGGGAAGATAAAGTGCTTCTCAGATATGGTCAAGTTGAAGGAGTTCATCATCACCAAGCCCTTATTATATGAAATGTTAAAGGGACTTATTTAAGAAAAAGGAGATTAAAATAGGACAGTAAAAAGACAGCAAACTCACAGATATTAACAACCACATCTAAAACAAAAGCAAACTAAGCAAACACTAGACCAGGAGCAGAAACACAGAAATGGAGATCACATGGAGGGTTAGCAACAGGGGAGTGGGAGGAACAAAAGAGGGCAAAAAGGTACAGAGAATGAGTAGCATAGAAGGTGGGTAGAAAATAGACAGGGGGATTGCAAGAATAGTGGGGAAAAATAGAAGCTAAAGAACTTATGAAACATAGACATGAACTAAAGTGGGGGAATATGTGTGGGAGGGGGTGTGCAGGGTGGAGGGGAATGATGGAGGAGAAATGGGACAACTGTAATAGCATAATCAATAAAATATATTTTTTAAAAAATAAAAAAAATAAAAACCTCCTGGAACACAAAAGCCCTGGGCCAGATGGCTTCACAGGAGAATTTTACCAAACATTTAGGGGAGAGCTAACCCTGATTCTTCTCAAACTATGCAAAAAAAAAAAAAAAAGAAGAAGAAGAAGAAGAGGGAAGACTCCAAAACTCTTTTTATGAGGCCAGTATTATCCTAATCCCCAAACCAGAGAAAGACACAACAAAGAAAGAAAACTACAGGCCAATATGGCTGATGATGATAGATACTAAAATCCTCAACAAAATACTGACAAAAAGGATCCAGCAATACATTGAAATGATCATACCCCATGATCAAATGGGATTCATCCCAGGTATGCAAGGATGGTACAGTACATGCAAATTAATAAATGTAATGCAACACATAAACAAATGGAAGGACAAAAACCACGTGGTCATATCAATAGATGCTGATAAAGCACTTGATAAAGTACAGCACCCTTTTATGATAAAAAAAAAAAACCACTCAGCAAAGTGGGAATAGAGGGAGAATCCCACGACATAATAAAGGTAATATATGAGAAACCTACATCCAACATCATACTCAAGGGGCAAATCTGAAACCTTTTCTTCTAACATCAGGCACAAGATGAGGGTGTCCACTTTCACCACTTGTATTCAACATAGTATTGGATGCTGTAGTCATGGCAATCAGACAAGAAAAATAAATAAAAAGCATCCAAATTGGAATGGAGGAAGTAAAGCTCTCACTGTTTGCTGTTGTCATGATAGTGTAAACAGAAAACCCTATAGACTCCACAAAAAAACTACTCAACCTAATAAATGAATTTGGCAAAATGGTGGGATTCAAAGCCAACATTCAAAAATCGAAGGCATTTTATTATACTGACAATGAAATATAAGAAACAGAAATTAAGAAAAAAAATCCCATTTACATTAGCAACAAGAAAAATAAAATACTTAAGAATAAACTTAACCAACATGGTAAAAGACCTATACTCAGAAAATTACAAAACACTGAAGAAAGATATTAAGAAAGACACAAATAAATGGAAGCAGATACCCTATTCATGGACTGGAAGATTTAACGTCATTAAAATGCCCATACTACCCAAAGCAATCTAGAGATTCAACACCATCTTATCAAAATATCGGTGACATATTTCACAGATATAGAACAAATATTTCAAAAATGTATATGGAACCATAAATGACACTGAATAGCCTCAGCAATCTGAGCATAAAGAACAAAGTAGGAAGGGTCACAGTACCTGATATCAAACTATATTACAAGGCCATAGTAATCTAAAAAGTCTGGTACTAGTATAAGAGACACATAGATCAGTAGAACAGAATGGAGAGCTCAGAAATAAACCTATGTCAGTATGGTCAGTTAATATTTGACAAAGGGGGCAGGAACATAAAATGGAATAAAAATAGCCTCTTCACTAAATGGTGTTGGGAAATCTGAACAAGTACATGCAAAAAATGAAACTTGACCACCAACTTCCACCATATGCAAAAATGAACTCAAGATGGATAAATAACTTATATGTAAGTCATGACACCATAAAAGTCCTGGAGGAGAGCATAAGCAAGAAAATTTCAGATATCCCACACAGCAATATGTTCACTGATACATCCTCCAGGGCAAGGGATATAAACAATAAAATAAACAAATGGGACTATATCAAATTGAAAAGCTTCTGCACAGCTAAAGAAAACAACAGCAAAAGGAAAAGGGAATGAACCATATGGGAAAATATATTTGCAAATCATACCTCAGACAAGGGTTTGATCTCCAAAATATATAAAGAACTTACATGACTCCATTCTAAAAAGACAAGCAACCCAATTAAAAAATGGGCAAAGGACTTGAACAGACACTTCTCCCAGGAGGACATGCAGAGGATCCAGAGACACATGAAAAGATGCTCAATATCGCTAGCTGTCAGAGAGATGCAAATGAAAACCACAATGAGATACCACTTCACACCAGTCAGAATGGCCATCATAAACAAAGCAACAAACAACAAGTGTTGGAGAGGTTGTGGAGAAAAGGGGACCCTAGTACACTGTTGGTGGGACTGCAGACTGGTACAAGCACTATGGAAAGCAGTATGGAATTTTCTAAGAAAACTAAAAATGGACCTACCTTTTGATCCAGCAATTCCACTGCTAGGACTATATCTTAGAAACCCTGAAACACCAATCCAAAAGAACCTATGCACCCCAATGTTCATAGCAGCACAGTTTACAATAGCCAAGTGTTGGAAGCAACCTAGGTGCCCATCAGTAAATGAATGGATCAAGAAACTATGGTACATTTACACAATGGAATTCTATGCAGCAGAAAGAAAGAAGGAGCTCCTACCCTTCGAGACAGCATGGATGGAACTGGAGAGCATTATGCTAAGCGAAATAAGCCAGGAGGTGAAGGACAAATTCCATATGATCTCACCTTCAACAGGAACCTAATCAAAAAAGCAAACAAACAAACAAGCACGATAAAACCAAAGACACTGAAATTGAGAACAAGAGAGGAGAGGGATAGTAATATCCAGGGAAAAGGGGAAGGGATTAGAGCAACAAGTATGAAAGACATATGGACAAAAGCTGGGGGGGGGGTAGAAATGGGAGGCAACTGGGGAGGGCTGGGGCAGTGGGCTGGGATGGGAGTAGAAGACAGAAAACTGTATAAGAACAACAATTAAAATAAAATTTAAAAAACAAAACAAAAATAGCAAGTAATCATGTTCTATTAGAAAAAATAAAAAAATAAAAAATAAAGAATTTAAGAAATTGGTCTTAGAGTTTTGTTATCTGCTTCATAGTAAAAGCCTGTGGGTAGAAATAAACATGTTCAATGATGTGAATCTACATTGGGTAGGGACAAAATCAGATTCTCCTACCTATCTTTCCTTTCAGCATATTGGTACATGATTTACTTAAAATATGAAAATAATTGCAAGACAGGCAATATATTGCTGAAGTCCAACATCAACTTAGTGTGTTAAGACTAGAATTGCTGTCACCACATTTCTGGTAACTCTGACATCCCACAAGGGCACCTCAGTGATACCAAGAGAACTTTGCTAAGCATTTAAAATGCATACTATGCTGTTTTCCTTTATTTTTGCTTCAAATCAGGGAACTTTATGGAATCCAATTCACTTCATATTAAAACGGTAGTGAATGTAGTTGTTTGAGAACTAGAAAACTCATGGTATCTAGAACTAAGTGCCAAAATGTTTTTTAACATAAAATTTTCTTAAGATTAAAAACAGTATCCTCAATTGAGCATATATTTGTTGATTTTAGAGAGAGGGGAAGGGGGAAAGAGAGAGAGAGAAACATCAATGTGAGAAGCATCAATTGGTTGCCTCTCATACATGCTCCAACCCAGGATCAACCTGCAGCCTAGGTATGTAGCCTGACTGGAATCGAACTCACAACCTTTTTGTGCACGGGACGATACTCCAGCCAACTGAGCCACCCAGCCAGGGCTCCCTTAAGATTTAAACTGTACTCATGTATGGTGGATTCATTCACAGTTTTTACATTTGACTTTATCTGATGTTTGTTAATTAGTAAAAAAAAGTCTTTAAAATCAGTTAGACTATTTTTGAAACTTCACATCATCATATGAAACAACATTTAAACAACATGTGTTTGAATCTCTAATGTAGTCCAATATTTTGTTAGGCAATTTGAGGTTGAAGAACAGAATTAAACAGATAAGGATGCTATCTTCACTGTTCAAATGCTAATTTTCACTCCTGTTATTAGTGGCTGGGAGACTGGCACCAGGTGGCATCAGGTGTGAGACCCATAGAGTTAGATTGGACCTCACTTCAGCAATCTTGGTACTTGAGTTCTGGCTAAGAAATAATTCAGAGATAAGAATCAAACTACAAGAGAAAGTTTAGTTAGAAAGTCACAGAGGTAGAAGAAATGAGCAGTAGAAGAAATGGGCTCAAGAGAGAAAAAGGTAAAGGTAAGCGGCCTGAGGGGATGAAGAGGGAGCAGGGGAAGGAAAAACACAGGCTTTTAAGGGTGGAGATTTTAGGGGAGGTGCTAGGGGAGAAGATCAATAGAATATTCATCAGCTTTGCAGGAATGTCCTTTCAAGGCTGTGGTCTCCACTCATTGGTCAGCACCAGGGCAGGGGTCATCAGTCAATGCTGCTAGACCTGAGGTCAGTGTTGGTGTAGCTTTTCTGGGCCTGGAGCTGAAACACAACAGAAGCCTAGATACATTTGATGAGGGTCAGAACCTCATTGTCCCGGGGCATACTGTTTCAGACCCCTTGTTTGTTCCCCCTCTGAGGGGATATAACCTGTGTGACTAGTAACATGCCAGGGGAGGAGAGGTCTGGGGAGGGTCCGAACCACATGAGCAACATGTAAAAGGTCAGGGGGTCTAAACCACATGATCAGTGACATGATAGGGAAGGAAAGGTTACTCCTGAAGCCCTGGAGGCAAGGTCCTTGTTTTCCCAGTTTTGCCCATTGCTAGGTACCCAGAGCTTTCTGACCTGGTGACCCTCTGTACTTGGCCCATCGTCTTTGCTCTGCTCAGGTATCTAAATGCCTACCACATTCTGGTCCTTGAACCCATCATTTGATTTCTGTTTTGTAAAATGATTTAAATGCAATTTTGACATGTGGTTTCTCTTACAATACATTAACAGTCCACAGACTGCCCTCCCAACCATTTGCGTCTCATGACTTAACCCAGTTTGGTGGTTTCCACAGATTTTTTTGAGCTGCAAACATCAATAGCTTCATTCTGTCTGCAGATTCCCCATTGTTTTATGGGGTTTTTGTTGTTTTGTTTTATCATTCAGTAGCCTCCCACCTGGTGTTTGCATGCTGTAATAAACTCTTGCCTGTGGCACTGAATTGTGTATGCCAATTTTTCAGTCCTGGGTTTTTGGACATGGGGCAGAATCAGAGACAGCATACCTTCCCTTAAAATTTGCTGCTATTTTGGTTTTTAAAGCTGTCAGTTGAATAAGACTGCACCATTGCCCTTTATGGATGATATTTCCAAAAGCTACTTAATATTACTTTGGCTGTAAGAGTAAGAAAGAAAAAGGAGACAGCTATTTCAATAAAGTGTAAAATATTTTATTGCAGAGTATTATATACAAAAAGGAAATGTTTCCCTGCTTTTCTATTTAAAAATGTAAAAAAATTAACCACAATACTTTTAAAGTATATTGTGATTAGGTCATAGAGTGAGCTCCACCATCAAAAATGGAAAATGATCTACATGGGTTATTTCCATCAAATACTGAGAAAGAAAAGAGATGAAACAACAGCAAGTTGTCTGAAATGGTACAAACTGGAAGGGAGGCTATGTGCACAACTCTCAGTCAGCTGCCACTGTCCTGGCACCAGCAAGTTGGTTTGCAAAACTCACTGTAGCCTTTGGTTTCTTAGGGCATTCTCATTGCACTGAATTAGTGACTATTCATCTTTCCTAAATTATTTTTCCTCTTCTATTAAAAATTATTATGTACTGCCCTGGCTGATGTGGCTCAGTGGATTGAGTGCCAGCCTGAGAACCAAAGGGTCACCAGTTCAATTCCCAGTCAGGGTGATAGGGGACTCAAGACCTGGAAATTTTTAGCTTAAGGAAAAAGTTATTAAGCCTAGCAAGTAATGTGTATGTTAAAGCTTTTTGTTTCAGAAACTATAGCTAAGGCACATCCTGGCTCCTGAGAAACAACCTGCCTCCTGGGGCACAGGCTAGAGATTATCACCCAAGGACTAGTTGACTGGCATCCAGGCCTTTGTATCAACGAGGAGATAGACCTTCCCCCACCTTTGGGGCCTGCACTGCTGGAAAAACAAGTGCTGCAGCTTTGTTCACCTAATCCCCCCTAAATTTCAAAGCCCTTACCGCACCTTGTTTGTCCTCCCCCACCTCCCCTATAAAAGTTTCGGCCAGAAAAGAGAAGGGAAGATGGTTTGTTAGGGTATGAACCCGCCATCTCGTCATTGTTTATTGGATTTGGTAGTGACAGGCAGCCCGAACACTGGTGTCTTTTCCGGTTACAAGGGCACATGCCTGGGTTGTGAACCAGGTCCCCAGTAGAGGGTGCAGGGGAGGAAACCGCACATTGATATTTTTCTCCCTTTCTTTCTCCCTCCCTTCCCCTCTCTAAAAATAAATAAAATCCTTTAAAAAATTGTTATATATCTGTTCCAAAAGTCTTCATGCAGTTTTAACCTTTATTAACCTCTAAAATATCAAATGCTACTGAAAGACCAGTTATTAAATTTTTTAAATAATGACTTTTTAAAATTAAATTCAACTATCCACTATCTTGTGCTATATAACACTCTAGTCATTTTTCAAACTAGCTCAGCATCTCCTATATCTAGGTCTGTCATGAAACAGTTTCCTTGAATATTTTCACCCAGTTGTTAAACTTCTGTGAAGAGAAACAAATTTTGTTTCTTATTGCCATCATGGACTTGATTTCAGCTAACCAGAGTACAGGTGCAATTTTTTTGACACTTGCCAACTTCAATCAGAGGGACCGAAACAAAAGCAAATTTCAAAATCATTACAGTATACAAAATGCACAAAACTAAATAATTTAAAAGAAGCATAAGTAATTAAACTTTCAAATGCACTAGAATTCTGAGACACCCTGTCTGTCTTAAACATCAACAAGAGTGAGGAAGATATCACTTTGCTTTATCTTTGACCTTTTGCCCCAAATTTTGCACCTTTCCAGCTCTCCCTGATTTGACCAGGGCCTTCCCTCACGTGCTTTTTGGCCCCAGCCTGTCGCTGAACCAGCTGCCTCCGCCCCTCTATGAACACCCAGCTGCTGCAGGGCAGCCCTTTATCTCTGGAGGTGGGTGTGCGCTGCTTGGTGAGGGTGCTATTGCCGTTGCCTGGCAACAGATGCTTGCATTACCAGCAATTCCTCGCTGAGCTCTGTGCTCCACCTACAGCTGTGCTCCCCCTTCTCCAGGTGAGCCAGCTAGGATTTTGAATTCTGATCCCATGGTTGGAAACACGAATTAGGATCAGTTTCCCACATCAGACAAGGAGAAGGCCAGGTGACTGAGGTTTTTTTTTTTTTTTTCAAAGGTGTGTTGTGCTCCTATCTGATAAATGTAGGACTAAGTAAAGATTGACTTTGCATTTCTTTTAAGAAACACTGCCTCACTATATAAGGACATTGTTTTTATATTTCAGAGTGTTTAGCACTGTACTGTGGAACACATGGTTGGTTGTACAGTGCAGATCTGTTCTATTAGGTCTGTTCATCTAACCACATCAAATTCAACATATACAAAGTTATCTTTAACCCTAATTCCTAAATCTTTTTTAAACATTTTATTTATTTATTTTTAGAGAGAGGGGAAGGGAAGGAGAGAGAGGGAGAAACATCAGTGTGTGGTTGCCTCTCACATGGCCCCCAATGGGGACCTGGCCTGCAACCCAGGCATATGCCCTGACTGGGAATCTAACCTCGACCCTTTGGTTCACAGCCCGCACTCAATCCACTGAGCTACACCAGCCAGGGCCTAATTCCTAAATCTTAACAAGTGGAAACATTTTGCTATATTTTTAGGGTAAACATCAGGCTGCCTTAAAAATATGGCTTCTGGGTTCTAATTTAATTCTCCCTTTATAAATTTTAATGAGATTTGTTTTGTCCCCTCCTCACAATTTACAGAAATCTTGGCCTTTAAAAAAAACCTGACAAATCCTTATAAACATTCCACTATACTGTGCTATTTTTATACCTTCTCTCACCTTCTGGCTGCTTCATTAGTCACACTACAGGCCAGGATAATATTGCCTTGTGTGAATATTTGTGTTAACACAGGTGTGAGGCCTGAAAATAGTGCTAAATAGTCTCCTTTCACAAAATTAGAGCCTTTGACCTATCTCAGA
Organism: Anoura caudifer; assembly: GCA_004027475.1. Classification (NCBI taxonomy): domain Eukaryota; kingdom Metazoa; phylum Chordata; class Mammalia; order Chiroptera; family Phyllostomidae; genus Anoura; species Anoura caudifer. The sequence continues at coordinate 9,164 of PVKU01006408.1, forward strand.
ATGTAGCATGGCACTGTATGTTTGCTTCAGCCTATGTCAAAAAGTGATTTAATGCCTTTTTTAAAGAGTACTTTTGTTTTCAGTGTAGTACTAAACTGCACAATTATTTTATAAGTTTAAAATTTGGCCATGAAATTCCTTTTTTTAATTTAAATTATTTTATTGTTGTTCAATTACAGTTGTTCATATTTTCTCCCCACCCCCTTCAAACCCACCTCCCTCCCTTGCTTCCACCCTCCCTGCTTGATTTTGTCCATGTGTCCTTTATAGTAGTTCCTGAAAACCCTCCTCCTCTCTGTCCCCTTCCCCCTCCCCTCTGGCTATTGTTAGATTGTTCTTAATTTCAATGACTCTGGCCTTGAAATTCTTTCACTGAGAGCCCACAGTTGCAAGCAACAATTATCTTTGGCATTCGTGAATTCATTAATCTATTCAGCAAAGATTCATGGGGCAACTGCCCCTGGTTAGGCACTGAACTAGACACAGGTACAGCAGGTGCAAAGGACAGACTCAACATGGCCCTCATGGAGTCTGAAGTCTATTGGAGTTTTGAGAGAACAGTAAACAGAACAATTCTAATGTAGAGTGCTGGTGAGACAATGGAACCTGGAGAAGGGGCACCTAATCCTGATTGTGGAGGCAGTGGTGAGGTTAGAAAAATAACTAGGACTGAGCCAACTGAAGAAGGGGCCAAGGTTTTCCAGAGAGAGGAGCAGCACCAGCACATGTAGCCAAGTGTTGAACTAAGGTGTTTTATGAAGTGCAAGTAGAAGAACAGATCGAGGAAGGGAAAGAAGTGAGAGCTGAAGCCCCAGAGTTTACACTGACCTAGTCTTGAACGGCCATGGCCAGGAGCTCATAGGTGATGGTGAGTGGCATGGTCAGATTTGTATTCTCACCGTGGCAACTTTGTGCAGGGTGCACTGGAGTAAGTGAAATCCAAGTTAGATTAGTGGTCTAAGACGATGGTAGTGGCAGGTGGGGTGGAAAGGACAGTACAGATATTCAGGACACGGATCAACAAGATTCTGTTTGGGTTGGCAAGCAGGAGGAGTCAGGAATGACTTCCATGTCCTGGTTGGACAATGGGGCCCTTATTCCCAGAGAGGAGTAGGCTGGAGATCTGGGCTGGCACTGGGGATTAGCTCAGGCTTTGGCAGGGAGAGTTGGAGATCCCTGTGAGGTACAGAGGTAGAGTGTACTGGGAGATAACAGTGGACTAGAGAATGAGCTGGGCTGGAGATCTGATAGGAAAGTAGCCAGATCTGTATGTGCAGAGTATGCAAGATACGGTCATCCTCATCAGGAGTGTGCCTAAGGGGAGAAAAGCTGTTCTGGGTCCAAGGCACCTCCACCCAGTAGAGGAGTGGAGGATCTACCAGCCAGAGGGCAGGCAGGGAATCAAAAAGATGGTGGAAGCCCAAGGACAAAAGCATCTCAAAGAGAGTCAGAGCCAGCCCCACAGAGAAGTCAAAGAAGGCAAAGACCAAAGGATAGCCACTGGCAGACACTGCTGACCCTGGTGAGAATAGTTCCAGTGTGGGGAGGTGAGCTGGCAGAGGCTGAGGTGTGAACAGGCAGTAAGGAAGGACAAATGGAGTCACATTCTCTTTTAAACTCTTGGCTGTAATGGGCAGGAGGAAAGTTGGTGGAACTTACCAGGGACTTGCCACTGAAAGAAGACCTGTTGGTTTTAAATGGGACAGCGTTTAATGTATTTGTACACTTCTAGGAAACAAGCCAATAGAAACGAGGTTGAAGAAAGAGAGGATATCAGAGGAGAAAGGACACATTGACAGGGTGAAGATTGCCATGACCCTGGGCTCAGGGACAGCACTGTGGGAGCCCCCACTAGGTGGGGGTTTGTTCTCTGTGCAGGAAAAGGCCAAGTCATCTAGAAAGTGAGGGAAATGTTGTAGATTTAGAGAAAAGTGGGGCACCTGAAGACAGAGCTTAGCAAAGGCATGTAAAAGAATCCTTGTGCAGTACCCAGGCGCTCAGAGCCTAGAGAGCATCAACTTGTGACAACAACTCACAGGGAAGTGAGCTCCACAACACAGTGCTGGCCCAGGACAGTTGCCCAGTCACCTCTTTTGCCCTCCTTCCTTCAAGTACAGCAACCCAAGGGCAAAGAGGCTAGCTGCCCCTCTGGGCTGGCTGTTGTAGCAATGGAGGGACCTATCTCCCACTCAGTCACAATACCTGAGGACACATGCCTGTCCCCTGCCCTCATTTGTTCCTGGCTACAATGCCAATTTCAAGGCCAGTGTCCTCGAGAAAAGGAGCACAGCTGTTCAGAGAACTGCAAAGGAAAACGGGGGCCGGAGGTAAAGACAAGAGGCTATGGGAGGCGGCGGTGTGGGTGTGCTGGAATAGTCTAGAAAATGAAGGGAACAAAGGCGGTGTGACTGGTGAGCTTCTTACCGAGACTCCTCCCTGATAGAATATGTATGATCCTGCGTGAGGCCTCCCCTGCCTCAGAGCAGGGAGGCATCCCAAGGATTGGCAGGGAGCTCTGACCCAGACCCACTCTCCTGGGCTTGGGGCGTGAGACAGTCGCCCGGCAGTGGTCGGGACACCACGTGGGTGAGCTTCTCAAGGGCCAGCACCTTTAGTGCTAGCACCACTCGGTCCACCCGGAACCAACGTACGGCCACTTCCCCCTGTCTCCAGCCGGCCAGCTCCCCCTTCCCAGCAGCGTGGAAGCCCCAACGGAATTCAGACCCGGAGGGAGCGCAGGTCTCCCGCAGGAGGCAGAGAGGGGCGCGGCAGGCTAGCGGGTAGGTGCCCAAAGTCGCCCTGTGGGAACTCAACAGCGCAATACGTTGCTCCCACTGCTCTCGGCCACCACTCTTCACGGTCCGGCACGGGGCAGAGCACACAGCCCCCTCCGGGTCCCCTCTGGGCGCTTCGCCGCTGTGCACCTGAGGGCAGGGCTGAGCCGGGCTGAGCTCCGAGGGAGCACGCTGGGCGAGTGGAGGGCGCAGCGCCAAGCGGCTGGCTCTAGCAGAGCCTGGCGCTCTCTGCCCCTTTCACCATTCACTGTATGCCATTTATCCAGCGGATAATTCTGAACAGATATCTTTAAAAAGGCTTTGACTCCGTGCGTCTTCCCTGCACCCTTTTTAGTTACGAATTTGCGGTGGGCAGGGGGAGGGAGAAGAACGTGTTCTGATTGGGAAACACCGAGAGACCAGACCATCTCTTTCAGCATCAAGGAAAAGAAGCCGTGGCAGGATCAGCACATTATCTACAACTCTCTTGCTTTTTGTGCAAATTCCTAACTGTGCCTGACGTCCAACCAAGCAGACAGGCATGGGCTGTTTGGGCAACAGCAAGACAACAGAAGACCAGGGCGTCGATGAAAAAGAAAGACGCGAGGCCAACAAAAAGATCGAGAAGCAATTGCAGAAAGAGCGCCTGGCTTACAAAGCGACTCATCGCCTGCTGCTACTGGGTAAGGAGGGAGGGCACCCGCCGCGGCTTCTGGCCAGAGCGGAGCGCACAGCCATGGACTCCGGCCAGCTCCTCCAGCCCAGAGCTGCTGTGTACTTGATTGAGAATGCGTGCGTTGGGGTAGGATAATTGCTCAATGTGTGTTGCCATGAAAGATGGCGAAGGCAAAGGGCTACAGATCACTGCATTCTTTTTGTTTGTTTGTAGGGGCTGGTGAGTCTGGGAAAAGCACTATCGTGAAACAAATGAGGATCCTGCACGTCAATGGATTTAATCCAGAGTAAGGAATGATCAATTTCGATATTGCTTCTGAACTGCGTGCAAACTTTGTAACTTCTTTCTCAACCTCCCCAAAAGTTCTTTTCCTAGGCAGTCAATTTAATCATTGAATGCACCTTTAAGGGAAAAGAATATAGGAGTGTATTGTTGAAATCGGTATATTATATTGGGTTGACCAAAAAGTTCATTTGGTTTTTTCCATAAAATACCTCTAGGAGTGTTTCGTTAGTTGTCTTTAACTTCATTCTAAACAATTTTGTTAAATTGTATTGTGATAGCTGTCATATCCATGTGCATTTAAAAAAACATCAAATTGGTGAATTTTCGAGTAACCATTTTAATATTAGCAATATTTTGGCATATTATGCTTTGTTATTTCAAGAAAGGTAAAAAGCACAACTAAAAAAAAAAGATGCATGCAGTGTATGGAGAAGGTGCTGTGACTGATGGAAGTTGTCAAAAGTGGTTTCCAGTTTTCTGTGTTGGCGATTTCTCGCCGGACAATGCTCCACAGTTGGGTAGACCAGGTGAAGTTGATAATGATCAAATTGAGACACGAAAACAATCAATGGTTATACCACGCCAGAGGTAGCCGACATACTCAAAATATTCAAGTCAATAAAATTCCTGGGGTAAATGAAAAAATGTATCTTGTATTTTGTGTACTTTATGGACTAAACCATATGGATTTTTGGCCAACCCAATACATAAGTAATTCTTTTTCTGACACTGTCTAGATCAAAAAGTAAAGTAACTTGCTTAACAAAATAGGATTTATTAGGCGTTCTTGAGGTATTGATCTGTATTTTTGGTACTGCTCTGAACACAACCAGTATGTCAATATTCACTTTTCTCTATATCTTTTGTCTGCATCTATTTTAATTCATATCTGTCAACACATGGATAGATTCAAATCAAATATACTTATAAGTATAGTTATATAGGCTTTATATGCAATATTCATGAGAAGTTTGCCATGTTTTATGTAACTTTTATGGTTGTTTAAAGCTATTCAAATTGGTTTAGAGTACAAATTAAAAAAGAGGGATGTTTTCCTTTCCCAGATAAAAACTATTGTCCTGGGGGCTGATGTTGACCTCTAGGAAAGCCAGTTTAGCCAGGTGCCACAGCTGGAAATTTAAAATCCCACTCAATCCATTCAAATCAGCAATAATAATAAATTAAGAACACTTCTCTTTTAATTATTTAATTTAATAATGTTCTCTTTTAACAGGGAAAAGAAGCAGAAAATTCTGGACATTCGGAAAAATGTTAAAGATGCTATTGTGGTAAGGATTTTTATTTAAATGCTTGTTTACTAAAAAAGTTAAGTACTATTCTCTCTGAAACTATGTAGACAGAAATATATTAGATTACCACACATGGAGCCTAAGTGGTATATTTATTCACATATATATATTTTTTCTTTATTCCATTTTAGACAATTGTTTCAGCAATGAGTACCATAATACCTCCAGTTCCACTGGCCAACCCAGAAAACCAGTTTAGATCAGACTATATCAAGAGTATAGCCCCTATTACCGACTTTGAATATTCCCAGGTACGTAAATCCTTATTGAAATATTTTAGGTGGTGCAAGATGGAACCATTTTTGTTGTTGTTGTTGTTGTTCAAGTACAGTTTTCTGTTCTTTACTCCCTTCCCAGCCCACCCACCCAGCCCTCCCCACCTCCCTCCCATTTCCACCCCCCCCTAGTTTTTGTCCATGTGTCCTTCATATTTGTTCCTGTAAACCCTTCCCCTTTTCCCCTGAAATTCCCTCCCCTCACCCCTGTGGTCACTTTCAGCTTGTTTTCTATTTCAATGCTTCTGGTTATATTTTTAATGAGATGGCTTACTGAGAATCAATGTTAATATTAATTCATTATTAACTATCTTCAAAATTTAACTCTGCTTAAAAGAAATGCTTTCTTTTATATCAAAATATTAACAATAGGATTAGAAAAATGCTTTTGTGAATGTATTGATGAGATTGATATTCAGGAAGACAACATACCTTTAAGAAGTATCTCTAGTACTTTTTCCTATATGTATTTCTGAATTAACAATTAAGTAGTTTCCAAGACAATAAATGAGTAAAGATTCCATGAGTAGAGAGAAGTACTCTCTGATATGTGATTGCCTCTGTAGGAAAAAAATAGGAAGAACAGAATTCAGTTTACTTTTATGGTGCATATCCTTCAGATCAAATAAGAAGAGAATACATGCTATAAATAATAACATGGATTACTTCTGAACGTTTATTATCTGGTAAGAAAATATAGTTCATTTTACATCTGCAGGATTTAGGCCTGCTTTCCTAATCACTTGGGTAACAGTATTGCTTATGCAATAGGATATAAATATTAAATTTCTCTTATTTGTGAATCAGCATTTCTTTAAAATATTGTTATTTGGCAATTAGATTAAGCATGTTTCAAAGCAAAATATATTTGCTAAATTTCTCAAGAAATCATTTTTGTTACAGCTGTGCCAAAAAAGTGTATAAGTGTGTTGTGTGTGTGTACACATCAGTAACAGTATTTCAAACTTTTCACTGCCTAGCATGGTGGTCTTGAGACATTTTTCATCCTCAGAATCCTTTCCTCCAAGGGAAACCAGTGTAGAAACGGTGTGTACAATAGATAGGTTCTGCTTTGTTTTCAACCAAAGTGTGGGCCAGTGTGTGCCTGCTCAGCCCTCCCCCTTCTCTTGAACACAACACAGTTGTCCTATAGGCTTTGTATTGAGATGGCAGATGATTACTTTTCTTTTTTTTTCAAGCTTTTATTTGCATCCTGTAATGTATTTACTGCACATTATTATTTACAGCTTTTATTTGCAATCCATGGGATTGTTGCTTCTGATAGGCATTGCAATGTAACTCGTGAGATTTCTACAATTTCTAAAAAGGAGTTGGGGGAGCAAAATGGCTAGAAAAAGAGATAAGGCATCTGGCACAGCAGTGCCCACTCTTTTTACTAAACTGTGTCTATAATTGATTAGATGGCTTGGAGGGGGTTAAACAGTGATCACCTCCCCCAACAAGCTTCATGCCAAGCTGAGCCTTCCATGAATGTTAGAGTTGAGAGCAGAAGTGGACATAAAGAAGTGCAGAAGGGGGATGGCAGTTGCCAGGATCTAGAAACGACTCAGTGGGGCTAAGAGCAGGTTGGAGACCAACTGCTGACACAATGGAGGGAAAAGCAGACAGGTTACGAAGGCCCCAAGTACTAGCCAAGAGATTCCAGTTCCTCCCCAAGGCTGTGGAGAACCATTTGTCAAGCCTAGTCAGGGAGCTATGAAATGCAAGTTGTCTTTGACTGCTTTTGCATATCTACCCTTGGAATGGTGCTTTGGGAGTTTGTCTGCCATTGAGCAAAGGACATTTACTCCATCAGAAACCTTCTAAGCCTCGCATCGCTTATGTCAAAATGCTAAGAAAGAATGGAACCACCATAGATAATTAGTATTATGCTTTGTTTGCACATCTGATATACTAATAAAAGAAATTACTATCATTTGAATAAAATATTTCAGTGAGAGCTAGAGCTTCAATGAAGAAACTTTTTAAAATTTTATTTTTCTTTAAAATATTATCATAAGGTATATTCCTAATAATTAATTTTTTATTTTGAAACTATTTTAAACTTACCCCCAAAACATAGACATAGTACAAAGAACTCCCATATACCCTTCACCTAGACTTATCAATAGCTAATATCTGGCCATACTAGCACAAGTTTTTTATGAACCATTTGAGAGTTGGTTGCAGAAATCCTGTTCTTTTACTTCTAAATACTTCAGTATGTATTTCCTATGAAAAAGGACATCCATTTACATTACCACATCACAGTTATTGGAATTAGGAGATTTGACATTAATATAGTGCTATTTTGTAATCTACAAATATTATTCAAATTTTAACAATTGTCCCAATAATAAATAATATAGTGATACTATGTAATAGTAATAACAATAACTCTGGTCAGTAATCCAACCCAGAAACAAGGACTGCATTTAATTTCTATTTCTCCTTCATTCTAGAACAGTATTTCAGCCTTCCTTTTTTTTTCCATGACATTAGCTAGACATTTATGTTATGGAATGCCCTTTCTATGGTTCCTCTAGAAACCATGGACTTGGTTGGTGACTAGACTTGGTTAGTGCTTTTGCTTCAAAAACACAGAAGTGATCTGTGTTCTTCCCAAGAACTGGAGATGTTAATTCTGACCACTTAGTGAGGTGCTGTCTGCCATGTGTCTCTTCCATAGAGGTTCCTTTCTTTTCCCCTTTGTAATACTTAAGTATGATTAGGAATGTTCTTTGAGACTATAAAAATATCCTGTTGTTATCAAAATGTTTACACTTTCATTTTAGCACACTAATACATTTTGTCTATAATAAATATTTAAGGGGGAATGCTTTTGTCAATTCTTCAGACTACTTCTAAATACTGTAATGAAAGTGAAATAGAATGTGGATCATGATGCAGCTTTTCACATAATAAAAGCACATCATTAGAGGATCAGCCAAAGCAACAACATCTTGTCTACACCAACATGCCAAGAAAACTGGGCTTCAGCCACAATTTTCCTTACGTGTTTTTTCTTGTAGAAAATACATTTGCACCCTGGCTTGTGTGGCTCAGTGGATTGAGCACCAGCCTGCAGACTGAAAGGTTGCCAGTTCGATTTCCAGTCAGGGCATATGCTGGGGTTGCAGACCAGGTTGCAGCTGGGCTGCACACCCAAGTTGGGGGTGTGCAAGAGGCAACCACACATTGATGTTTCTCTTACACATTGATGTTTCTTTTCCTCTCTCTCTTTCTCCTTTCCCCTCCCTCTAAAAATAAATAAATAAAATATTTTTCAAAAAGAAAATACATTTGAATGGTCACAAAGGAAAGCAACCTCTCTAAAATTTCTTGGATGTCAATGAAATTTCAGATCCTTTGAAAATGTGTTGTCAAGCTTCATCTCAAATTTGGATGTATTGGAAGTTTGTTGCCTGGTTTACCAAAGCAGAAGTTCACGTGTAAAGACACTTGCTGTTTTCAGAAGCTTATCACATTAAAAATACCTCAGTATTAGAGTATTGTCCTTATTGCTAGTTTTACATAACTCTGAGAGAAAATGTTTTGAACTTTTCAGGGCTCTCTTGGGAAATGATGAAAGGAGCAGTAGGCTACTCATATGTCAAGTTAAGATTTGAATGAGTTGACATATGTGGTTTGTGAGAAAGGTACACTGAGGTTTTAAGAGGCAAAATAATGAGTTTTGCATGAGGATGTCATCCATGAATGTATGGGGTTTTTCCTTCACCTCTCAAAATAATCCCATGCAATTTTTATTCTGTCCTTTATTATGGCATATAGTTTGAATTAAATCAACTTTATGGATAACAGTCTCACTACACAGCAATTTTATTTTTAAAATTGGATTTGTATTTGTTTAAATAAGAAGTATTTGTTTATGGTACAAAATCCAAAAGACATAAAAGAGTGAAATGTCTCTCTCTGACTCCTCCTGCCCCAGGCACCCAGGTCTTATCCCCAGAGACAGCCAGTATGGCATAACATACTTTTATCTTACAGTGAATAATCATTTATAAAATTTAATTACAGTTAATATTATTAGTATGGAGAAAATATCCAGCCTGAATTGCCAAGTAAATATTTTTCAAGTACAATTTAATGTTAAAGTAAATTTGTGGAAATCATTTTGGTACCTAGACAAAATGCCAAGTACTTGATTATGAAAATACAGAAACATTGCATGAGGCATTCATTAAATGCTGAGGTTTTAAAGTATAGAAGCCACCAGCTTCATTACTCTGCGGGAAATAGCAAATTGTGTAATTAACCCAAGCAGGACCCTTGGAAGTCATTTGACCTTTAGGTTCTGGGTAGCTAATAATCTGTTAGAGCGTTTGGTAGCTCTTTGATACTATTTCTCTAACCATTTAGGTCTAGACCATGTGTCATCTTTCTCACACGAGTTTCCTGTTCATTCTATGCTCATCCTGCATTTTTCCCTCTTGGCCTTAGGACATTCTGCCAGCCCCACATTGTTTTTCTTTCACAGAAATAGTTTAAAATTTCTGCCTGAGGAAAGAAAAAACCCTGGCTTCCTTCCCAAGTGACATGCTTACCTACATCTGTACATTGTATGCGGTTACTCTTTCCCATCAGTTGTTGCTCTAACCACCTTCAAAACCTAACTGCTGGCCCTGACTTGGTGGCTCAGTTGTTTGGATAGTCATCCTGTACACCAAAAGGTTGTGGGTTCAGTCCCCAGTCAGAGCACGTATGGGAGGCAACCAACTGATGTATTTCTCTTACATCAATGTTTCTCTCTCCCTCTCACTCAAATCAATAAACATATCCTTGGGTGAGGATTTAAAAAAAAAACTGTGCCTACTGTTTTTTTAATATCCTCTACCTAAAAAACTAAAGATTCTCAAGAACACAGTGTGTATTTTGTATATTTGTCCTTAAGGTCCGTCTTGAGCACTTAGTAAGTATTCAGTGTTGAGTGAGTTTAAGTTCCTCCAACTAACAAGGCTGGACTGACTTACAAAACTGATTATGTGTCATAATTTCAAATGTTTAACTTTTATGCCCATTCTTTTATTTAAAGGTCACATAATGGTTAGGCACACTGAGTTTTGCCATTTATTTGGGGTAGAAACCGTATCCTCCTTGCTTGGCACACACAGTCATGTGCTGCATGACACTGTTTGGTCAATAGTGGATGGCTCATATGACAGTGGTGCCATAGATTATGATGGAGCTAAAAAATCCCTGTCAGTGAGTGAGGTCATAGCTATCATAATGTTGTAGCACAACACATTGCTCACATAATGCTGGTTTGTGGTGATGCTGGTATAAACAAGCCTAATGTACTACCAATCATATAAAAGTATAACACATACAATCATGTACAGTACCTAATACTGGATAATAATAATAATAAGTTACTACGTTACTGGTTTATGTGCTTACTATACTATACCTTTTATTATCTTAGAGTGTACTTTTTCTACTTATTAAGAAAGTTGCTATAAAACATTGTGCTGTGTTAGCCAGCAGCAGCCTCATACAACTCATGTTACTACATCCCTTGATTGCATCATTTCTCCTGTGCTTGATTTAATCTCATGTTGTTATGTTTATCATGGCACCTAAGCATACAAAATCCACTACTAATGTTGCCGGTAAGAGGCTATGGTGAATAATTGACCTGGAAATGAAATTAACAGTGATCAAGGACTACAAATGTGGAAAATCGGTGATGGTTATCGCTCACCAGTCAGGCACATCTCATTCTACCATAGCTATGATCTTGAAGAACAAGACCAAAGTGATGGAAGCTGTTATAAGATCTGCTTCATTGGAGACAATGAGGCTAACAAAAATTTGACAAAGGCCCATGTCAGACATGGAGAAACTTCTAATGACCTAGATTGAAGACCAGACACAGACTCGTGTCCCTCTCAACACCATGACCATCACAGCCAAAGCAAAAAGGCTGTGATGTTGAAAAGGCTGGACCCAACTACAATGTTGAACTTACTGCTAGCTCTAGGTGGTTTAAACAATTCAAGAATCACTATTCATTGCATAATGTGAAAGTGAGTGGTTAGTCTACAAGTGCTGGTGTGAAGGCAGCTGAAGAATTTTTGGAACCTCTAATAAGCTGATTGTGAAAGAAAATTACTTGCAAGAGCAAATATTTATATGAATAAAAACTCCCTGTTCTAAAAGGACTTTCTTCCATAAGGAGACCAAGTCAATGCTAGGTGTCAAGGTTTTCAAGGACAAGATAAGAGTCTTGCTTGAGGGCAGTGTTGCAAGTTAGAAATTGAAACCCTTTGTGATCTGTCACAGTGAAAACCCCAGGACCTTCAAACACATCAATGAACACATTGTCAGTGTACCACAGGAGGAATAAGAAGTCACGTATGACCCAGCTGCTCTTCCAAGATGCCTTCCTGCATTGCCCTGCCAAAAAAATGAAGAAGTAGTGTTTGGAGAATAACATACCTTTCAAGATTTTGTTTATTGTTGATAATTCTCCAAGACAATTCTCCTTTTATTGAAGATCTTTTCCCCAATGTCAAAGTGGTGTTTCTCCCTTCAAATGCCACCCCTTTGTTCAAACCAATGGACCAAGAAGTTATAGCAGCTTTTAAGGCCTTGTAACTGAGGAGGACCTTTGTCCAGTCTGTTGCTGCAACTGAGGAAGACACTGATGCAATGATGGAAGGATTACAACATCTCTGCATCAAGAACCTTGCTTGGGTTTGATGTGATGTCACCAAAGAGTGTATGAATGGCATTTGGAAGAAGACACTCAAGAAGTTCATCCATGACTTCACAGGATTTGCCAAGAATAAAGAAGTTGTAAAAATAGCAATGCTGTGGCTGAGATGGCAAACAATTTGAACCTGGATAAGGGTGACGTGGAAGAGCTCCTGGAGGTGGTTCCTGAAAAAATGACTAATGAGAAATTGTCGGACCTGAACAGAAACATAGCTGAAGAAGAGGCAAGAGAAAGGAAACCACAGGAGGAAAAGAAGAAGAACCACACACACACCCCAGGAAAATTCACAGTGAAGGGGTTAGCAGAAGCTTTTGCAGACTTTAACAAGTTCCTTAAAAAGTTTGAAAAGTTTTCATTAATGAAGAGGAATGTTCATGGTATGATTATCTGCTTATAAACAAGTCTATGATCAAAAAATAAACAAACCAAGCAAACTTCCATGGATGTATTTCTGAAAAGAGTCACACCTCCTCAAGAAGAGCCTCGGACAGGTCCTTCTGGAGGGATTCCAGAGGAAAGCATTGTTATTCTAAGAGATGACAGCTCCATGCACATTGTTGCCCCTAAAAACCTCCCAGTGGGACAAGAAGTGGAGGTGGAAGACAGTGGTATTGATGATTCTGACCTGTATAGGCCTGGGCTAATGTGTGTGTACCTTACTTTTTAACAAAAAAGTTTTTAAATTTTTTTAAAAATTAATAGAATAAAGCTTATAAAATAGGATATAAAGGAATAGCTGCACAATGTGTTTGTTTTAAGCTGTTATTACAAAAGAGTCAGAAAGTTAAAAAATTTAAATGTTATAAAGTTACCATAAGCTAAGTTCAATGTATTGAAGAAAGAAAAAAAATTATAAATTAGTTTAGTCCAAGGGTACAGTGTTTATAAAGTCTACAGTAGTGCACCCTAATGTCCCAGGCCTTCACATTCACTCACCACTCACTCACTGACTCACCCAGAGCAACTTCCAGTCCTGCAAACTCCATGGTAAGTGCCCTGCATGGATATATCATTTCTTATCTTTTATAACATATTTTTACTATTCCTTTTCTATGTTTAGGTATGTTTAGGCTACAAATTCTTACCATTGTTACAGTTACCTACAATATTAGCACACTGACATGCTGTACAGGTTTGTAGCCCAGGAGTAGTGGACTATACCATACAGCCTAGGTGTGCAGTAGCTATACCATCTAGATTTGTGTGAGTACACACAATGATGTACACACAACAAAATTGCCTAATGATGTGTTTCTCAGAATGTATCCCCATTGTTAAGCAATGCATGACTATAGTTATGTTCAAGAAAAGTGTGCTAAAGTCAGGTATTTGCCATGTGCTCAGCACTGTACTTAGGACTGTGAATTACACAAAGTCTAACTCGTGAAGTCTAGCCTCAAGAAACTTAAGAGTTAGTGAAGAAACAAGATGTATGTAACATATGTTATATGTAATATATAATATGTAAAATTAATGAACAATAAAATATCACGTAATTTACACCCTGAGAGATGTGGCTCAGTGGATTGGGCCTCTCCTGTAAACCAAAAGGTTGCCAGTTCAATTTTCTGTCAGAACACGTGCCTTGATTGTGGGCCAGGTCCCCACTTGGGGGTGTGTGATAAACAACCAATCAAAGTTTTTCTCACATATCAATGTTTCTCCCTCTCTTTTTCTCCCTCCCTTTCCTTCTCTCTAAAAATAAATAAATAAAATATTTCAAAAATATATATCATGTAATATAATGCTAACTTATATGGGCTAGACTATAAATTCTAGAAGGACTATAGGGCTCAGACTGAAGGTTTCATGATAACGCCCAGTAAGTGGGGCTTCTGGGAGAGTAACATTTTCATCAGCAGAGCACTAAGAACTAAACAATGGTGGAAAGAACCCAGCTTAGCTAAAGTCAAAGGTGGGTATGGAAAGGAGGTTGGGAGACAGAGAGAGATGGGCATAGACTACCAAACCCACTTTTTACTTGTTTTTATTAAAAAATAGACACAGTGTAGATTTGGAATGTGGTTGCAGGAAGACTAGAAGGGAGAACACATAAATAAGAAGGAAACATTAACAGGCCATGGAATTATGCTGGGATTTACCTGGTCAGGAAGCATTTCCTCATCAAAAAAATTAAGATCTATTTTCCAGCATAGCAGCTTTAGTCCCTTTCAGTTCTGGAGCAGCAAGCTTGACTAGAACTCCAGATGAGTCCTTGGTTTACCAACTCAGTTCCAGTTGTTCAGAAAAATAGAGAATGTCATCTTTTAGCTAATAAATGCATTCACAGTTGTGGCAGTTAATTTATTACACATGCATATAATTACTAGTGTTCAAAGAAATGTTAGTAGTGAAAACTATGTTCAGGCTAATTGTATTTTTTTCATTCTATAATGTATGTAAATATAGGAAAACAAGAAATAAATAAATGTGTTGGTTGCTTTATTCATTTCCATTTGAACTTGCTCATTCCAAATTGAGGTACTATGAACCTTACCAAAGTCTTGTTTATCCTATCTATTTATCCACATATTCAATTCAAACATACACACATACTCATATGCTGAACATGCACAAAATATTATCTATGCCCTGGCTGGTGTAGCTCAGTGGATTGAGCGCGGGCCTGCGAACCAAAGTATCGCGGTTCGATTCCCAGTCAGGGCACATGCCGAGGTTGCAGGACAGTTCCCAGCAGGGGATACATGAGAGGCAACCATACATTGATATTTCTCTCCCTCTCTCCTTCCTTTCCTCTCTAAAGATAAATAAATAAAATCTTTAAAAAATATTATCTAAATTATGAACATATTATCCAAATGCTATACTTAGTTCAATGATTATGCTTCAGAATATCTAAAAGGAATGAAAGATCTTATCATAGCAAAAACTACTATTAGAATCATCTCTGAAAACAAACAAAAAAAAGATACTTTCTCTTGATTTTCCTCCCCTACTACTCCATCCATCAGATATGAGAATGATGTTTAGTTTCAAAAATGAGTTTTAACCACCCATTATTCTTGATTGTTTTCTAGAACCATTTATGCAATCTCAATCAAATGACTACTTATAGGAAAATAATGATCATTATTTGAGTTTTCGTTTTTATACAAAATGAAACTCCCCTCTCTCTAAAATGTTTATGGAGTTATCAGGTTGCATTTATTTTTATCACAGCAGTGTGTTCATCACCCCAAAGAATACCTGTGTAAGAATACTAGAAGTTGGTTGATATGAGAAATTATTGGGAGGTTTCCACCCCTGTTTCTCAAGCCTTTGCTCCTTACCCAATCTTGTAAATTTTGACATTATCTAAATGTTCCATTGCTTTACACATTAAATGATGGTATGTAATTTCAAAGTATTCATTTTAAATTTCTTAAAAGTTTTTTAGTAGTTCTTAAACCATTGTATTTTAATTTGTTTTTTTAATTTCTGTAATCACTGAAGAAACTAAAATGGCACCAATTACTACCTTTAACTGCTTGAAAGAACTAAGTTGATAAAGATTACCATCAGTATTTCTTATATCTACTATTAAAAAGTTATAATTAATAAGTAGTACATCACATCATATGAATTTTTCCAATTTACTAGATGTTAATATCTTTCAAATTAACCATTATCAGTTTTATCTGAATAGGCATTCAATTCAATTTTTTTTAAAAAATGATTACCTAATATGTGTCAGGAACTATCTTAGGCATCAGAAATACCAAGACAAATTTTTGCACCCATAAAGAGTAACAGGGTACACAGAATTTAAATAAATAATTTAGGGCACATTAAAATGTCACCAGTGTGGCAGAAGGTGGGATTAACCCATAAGGGAGCAGTTAGTAGTGCTGTCCCTGGGAAAGTGAGGCTTAAACTGGACTTTGGAGAATGAATGAGTTCTGCAGCCAAACCAGGGATGAGGGACAGTGCAGCAAGAGTAGCACCATGTACATATTGGGAAGCATCCAAGGGGATCCTTTGCACAAATCTCCCACATCATGTACAGAATTTAGAAAGTCTAGTCCTGCAGAAATGTAATGGCAAGACACTGTTAGAGTCCTGGCTCTCTCAAAGCTAATTTTTAGGTATCAGCTGGAGACTTTTATGCTCACTATAGTATAAAATTTTATACTATGAATATTATGGTAGAAATAAATAAAAATACCAGTATAGAAAAGAATTACAATATTTAGAAAATGTCTGTCCTTCAATAAAAAGATTGCTTTAAATTGTCCTAATTGATTTTATTGAAGTAAACTTGAAATCACTTAGTATTTAAGCCAAGTTGCTATTTATGATTTTCCTGTGGTTCTCATTATCAAAAAATCAGGGAGACTAAGTCTTACAGGTTTTCTACTTCAAATGCCTACTCTGTACCCACCAGTTTGCTCCCAGCACTACTGTTCCAGCTGATTATGGGCCAGATGCGTTGACTTCTTTACCTCATTTCAACTACACCTTCTTACCTACATTCTTATGGTGGATTCTACTTGAATCTTAGCATTCCAGTGGGAATGGACTGTCTAGTGCAGTTTGTCTAGTGCAAGACTTACTGTATACTTGAGCAAGTTGTCACTGCAAAATTTTAAGAGACTTATCTAGGATTGCTCAGATGTATTGGCCTGGAGGTCAAGTCAGGACTAGAACACAGAGTCTCCTAATTCCTCACTTAGTTATCTTCTTGCTATTTTCATTTATGTATCATTCAGATCTGCATTTATATGGAAGACCTTTATTATCTATTAGACTGAATCACAAGAAATTGTCTACATGTGCTTGTTTTAGACCTTATGGATCAAAAGCATGTAATCACATGCTACCTCTTAGCCTTCTGTCCTTTACATCCCATTTCCAGAAGACTGCCTTTACAGATGTTACCAAATGCTGAAGTTTTGGAAACTTTATTTAGGGATTTACCATCAAATACATGTGTGCCAGGAACATGCACAGGGCCTTGTTTCTCACAGATGAAGCAGTGAGACCCCTCCCTCCCATCTCTCCTTAGAGAGAGGCTGTGCAGATCCTGATATCCCTGCTGAATTCCTGAGACCATCAGGGCCCTGGGAGCAGGGATATGGGATGGCACCTGTACACCCACTGTCAGATGCCTGCACTGACACACAGGCTGCCCAATTTAATCCAACACTTCTTCGAGTGACCCCAGAACAAGCCTGGCTCTGAATAAAGGGCCAGGCTATGGTGCTTGCAGGAGACTCTGTCTCCTGTAGCTGTCTAATGCTTGGAGTTTCATAGGAAGAGTCAAAAATACTCTATTCTGCTGAAAATGTTCTGAACTAGAATAAATTATATAGCTTAGATAAAAATATAAAGAAAAACCAAATTGAGAATTTAAAGTGCATGAGAACATATCAAAAAAATTTCTACTCAATCTTCACCTTTTTTGGCCAAAAAGTTTGTATAGTTTTTTTTTCCACAAAATAGAAGACACATTTTACATTTTTTGAAGTATATTTTTATTGTACTTTTCCATTCTATTACCATTTAGTCCCCTTATACCCCTATCCCCCACTGCAATCACCATACTGTTGTCCATGTCCATGAGTCCTTTTTCTCTTTTCCTCAATCCCTCCACCTGCTAAACTCTCCTCCCCCCACTAGCTGTCATCCTGCTCTGCCTATGAGTCTGTCCCCATTTTCCTGGTTAGTTCAGTTAACTGAGTGAAATTGTATAATATTTGTCTTTCTCTGACTGGTTGATTTCACTTAGCATAATGTTCTCCAGGTCCACCCCTACTGTCACAAGGGGTAAAATTTTCTTTTTTTTACTGCCAAGAAGTATTCCATTACATAAATGTCCCATATTTATCTTATCCACTCATCTACTGATGGACACTTGGGCTGCTTGCATATCTTGGCAATTGTAAACAACATTGCAGTGAACATTGGGGCCTTATGTTCTTTCAAATTAGTATTTTGCATTCCTTCAGATACATTCCCAGAAGTGAGATAACTGTGTCAAAAGGCAGATCCATTTTTAATTTTTTGAGGTGTCTCCATACTGCTTTCCACAGTGTCTGCACCCATCTGCATTCCCATCAACAGTGCAAAAGGGTTTCCCCTTTCTCCTCACGCTCACCAATACTTGGTGGTTGTTGGTTTACTGATGATAGCCATTCTGACAGGTGTGAGACGGTATCTCACCGTGGTTTTAAGTTTGCATTGCTCTGATGATTAGTGACATTGAGCATCTTTTCATATGCATTTTGGCCATCGGTATGTCCTTAGAGAAGTGTCTTTTCAGGTCTTTTGCCCATTCTTTAATTGGGTTGTTTGGGTTTTTTTGGCATTGAGTTATCTAAGTACTTTATAAATTTTGGATATTAACCCTTTATCACATGTATTGGTGAATATGTTCTCCCATTCTGTGGGTTGTCTTTTTATTTGTTGATGACTTCCTTTGCTGTTCAAAACTTTTTCATTTAATTTCATCCTATTTATTTTTTCTTTTGTTTCCCTTGCCTGGGAAGATATATTTGATAAAATATTGTTATGAGCAATGTCTGAGATTTTTCTGCCTATGTTTTCTTCTTCAATTTTTATTGTTTCAGGTCTAACATTTAAATCATCGATCCATTTTGAATTTATTCTTGTGTGTGGTGTAAAAAGGTGATCTAGTTTCACTTTTCTGCATGTATCTGTCCAATTTTCCCAACACCATTCATTGAATAAGCTATCATTAGCCTATTATATGTACTTGCTTCTTCTGTTGAATATTAATAGACTATAAATATCTGGGTTTATTTCTGAGCTCACTATTCTGTTCCACTGATTTAAACCTCTCCTTTTATGCCAGTACCATGCTGTTTTGATTACTATGGCCTTATAGTATAGTTTGATGTTAGGTAGTATGATTCTTCCAACTTTGTTCTTCTTTCTCAGGATCGTTGTTCCTATGTGGGGCCTTTTGTGGTTCCATATAAATTTTTGAAATATTTGTTCTAATTCTGTGAAATATGTCATAGGAGTCTTGATAGGAATTGTATTGAATCTATAGATTACTTTGGGTAGTATGGACATTTTAAAGATGTTAATTCTTTCTATCCAGGAACACAGTTTGTGCTTCCAATTATTTGTATATTTTTCAATTTCATTCTTCAGCATGTTATAATTTTCTGGGTAGAAGTCTTTTACATCCTTGGTTAGACTTATTCCTAGGGTTGTCGTTGTTGTTGTTGTTGTTGTTGTTGTTGTTGTTGTTTTTGTAGCAATTGTGAATAGGATTGTTTTTCTTAATTTCCCTTTCTGTTAGTTCATTATTGACATATAAAAATGCAACTGATTTTTGGATATTAATTTTGTGTCCTACTACTTTGCTGAGTTCATTTATCAGTTCTATTAGTTTCTTGGTGGAATGTTTGGGGCTCTCTATGTACCATATCATGTCATCTGCCTTTAATGACAGTTTTACTTCTTCCTTTCCAACTTGCATGCCTTTTATTTCTTCTTGTCTGATTGCTGTGGCTAGGACTTCCAGTACTATGTTGAATAAGAGAGGTGAAAGCACACATCCCTGTCTTATTCCCAATTTTAAGGGGAATGCTTGTAGTTTTTGCCCATTGTGTATGATGCTGGCAGTGAGTTTTTCATATATGGCCTTTATTTTGTTTAGGTATGTTCCCTCTATTCCCACCTTGCTGAGAGTTTTTCTCATATATGGGTGCTGGATTTTATCAAATGCTTTTTCTGCATCTATTGATATGATCATGTAGTTTTTATCCTTTATTTTGTTTATGTGGTGAATCACATTTTTTGATTTGCAAATGTTGTACCAACCATGCATTCCCAGAATAAATGCCACTTGATCATGGTGTATGATCTTTTTGATGCATTGCTGTATTCAGTTTGCTAATATTTTGTTGAGGATTTTAGCATCTATGTTCATCAGGGATATTGTTCTATAAGTGTCTTTTTCTGTAGTGTCTTTATCTGGTTTTGGAATTAAGATAATGCTGGCCTCCTAAAATGAGTTTGGGAGTCTTCTCTCCTCCTGAATTTTGTGAAATATTTGAGAAGGAGAGGTGTGAGTTCTCAAAATGTTTGGTAAAATTCACCTGTGAAGCCATCCAGTCTAGGGATTTTGTTTGTTGGGAGTTTTTTTGTTGTTGTTGTTGTTATTATTATTACTACTTCAATTTCATTAGGTGTAATCTGTCTGTTCAGATTCTCTGATTCTACCTGGTTTATTTTTGGAAGAATGTATGCTTCTAGGAATTTATCCATTTCATTCAGGTTGTCCATGGTTTTTTGGCATATATCCGTTCTTAGTATTTTCTTACAATCCTTTGTATCTCTTTGGTGTCACTTGTTATTTCTCCTCTTTTATTTCTGATTTTATTTATTTGGGTCCTTTTTTTTCTTGATGAGTCTCATTAAAGGTCTGTCTGTTGTATTTATCTTTTCAAAGAACCAGCTCTTGGATTCATTGATATTTTGTATCATTTTTTAGACTCTATTTCATTTATTTCTGCTCTGATCTTTATTATATCCTTG
Organism: Anoura caudifer; assembly: GCA_004027475.1. NCBI lineage: Eukaryota > Metazoa > Chordata > Mammalia > Chiroptera > Phyllostomidae > Anoura > Anoura caudifer. The sequence goes on from PVKU01006408.1 coordinate 29,737, forward strand.
CTTCTACTCATTTTGGACTTTGTTTGTTCTTCCTGTCAAGTTCCTTTAAGTGTAAAGTTAGATTGTTTATTTGAGCTTTTTCTTGTTTTTGAGATAGGCCTGTAATGTTCTGAATTTCCCTCTGAGGATTGCTTTCCCAGTGTCCCACAGATTTTGGACTGTTGTGTCCTCATTTTCATTTGTTTCAGGGTGTTTTTGATTTCTTTCTTCATTTCATTGTTGACCCATTCATTGTTTAATAACATGTTACTTAGCTTCCATGTCTTTCATGTTTTTCAGTGTTCTTCTTGTGATTGATTTCTAGTTTCATAGCATTGTGGTCAGAGAAGATGCTTGATATTATTTCAGTCTTTGTAAATTTACCAAGACTTGTTTTGTATCCTAACATGTGGTCTATCCTAGAAAATGTCCCATGAGCACTGAAAAGTATGTGTATTTTCTGCTTTGGGATGAAATACTCTGAAAGTATCCATTAAATTCATTTGATCTAGTGTGTTGTTTAAGGCCTCTGTCTCCTTTTAATTTTCTGTCTGGAAGATCTATCTATTGAAGTCAATGGGGTGTTTAAATCCCCTACTATGATGGTATTTCTGTCACTCTCTTCCTTTATGTCCATCAAGATTTGCTTCACATATTTAGGTGCTCCTATATTGGGTGTGTAAATGTTTACCAGGGTTATATCTTCTTGGTGGATTGTTCCCTTTATCATTACATGGTATTCTTCTCTGTCTCTTACTATATCTTGATTTTAAAGTCTATTTTGTTGAATATAAGTACTACTACCCCAGCTTTCTTTCCCTTTCCATTTGCATGAAATATCTTTTTCCATCCTTTTAGTTTTAAACTGTGTACATCTTTCAATCTAAGATGTATCTTTTGGAGGTAGTATATATATGGGTCTTGTTTTATCAATTCAACCACCCTAAGTCTTTTGTTTGGAGCATTTAAGCCATTTACATTTAAGATGATTATTGAAAGGTTGTATTTACTGCCATTTTATTGTTAGAATATTTTCATCTGTTTTTTTCCTTTCTCTTTCTCTTTCCCTTCTTCTTCTTCTTAAAGCAAGCCCTTTAACATTTGTTGCAGTAATGGTTTGTTGTTAAAAAACCTTAAGCTTTTTCTTGTCTGGGAAGCACCTTATTTCTCCTTCAATTTTACATGATAGCCTTGTTGGGTAAAGTAGCCTTGGTTGTAGGTACCATCTCATCACCTTGAATATTTCACACCACCCCCTTCTGGCCTGAAATTCTTCTGTTGAGAAAGCAGATGACAGTGTAATTGGTTCTCCCTTGTATGTAACCACTTGCTTTTCTTTTGCAGCTCTTAGGATTCTCTCCTTGCCTTTAAGTCTTATCATTTTAATTATAATGTGTCTTAGTAAACGCTTCTTTGGATCCAACTTATTTGGGGGTCTCTGAGCTCTCTGGACTTGTGTGTCTTTCTCCTTCACCAGATTAGGGAAGTTTTCAGTTATAATTTCTTCAAATAGGTTCTCCATCCCTTGCTTCCTCTCTCCTCCTTCTGGTATTCCCATGATGTGGATGTTGTTATGCTTCTTGTTGTCCAAACTGTTTCTAAAGCTCTCCTCATTTTTTTAAAATACTTTTTTCTTTTTTCTGCTCTACCCATGTGTGTTTTTTTTTCTACCTTATCTTCCAAATCACTGATTCAATACTCTGCTTCAACCAACCTACTGTTTCTTCCTTCCAGTATATTATTTATTTCAGATATTGTATTATTTATTTCTGATTGGCCCTTTTTTATGGTTTTTAAGTCTTTTTTCATTTTGTTGAGTATCCTTATAATCATTATTCTATACTTTCTAGCTGGTAAATTGCCTTTCTTTTATCTAGCTCTTCTTCTAGAGAAATCTCTTATTCTTTTATTTAGAGTCTGGTTTTTTTGTTGTGGGCTTTTTTTGGTTTGTTTTTTTTGTTTTGTTTTGTTTTGTTTTGTTTTTGTCTTTCCATTTCTGGCTGTTTCTTTGTATTTTTTTCTATGTATTAGATCTATGTAGATCTGCAAAGACTCTGGTTGGTGGTGTAGGCCTTTATCACCAACCAAAGATGCTGATTGTGACTGTTCCTGGTCAACCTGTTTGGAGCTATCAGTGATCACACAGCATGTGGCTCTCTCTGCTAGTCTCATTTTTGTGCAGAAAGAATCAGGCTGCACACCAAGGCCAGCTTTTATCAGCATCAGGCCTGAAGGAGGGTCAGCTGAAGTCTTATAGAGCTCCCAGAGGTCAATCTTAGTTGTTAAACTAATCATTCTATAGCCTCAGGCTGTAATCAGCTGCCTGGCTTAAGCTCCAGAAGATGGGACAGAGTAATTGCTTCCCCTCAGGCTGATGTCATTTGATGAGGAGTACTCTGCCTGAAAAAGATGGCTTCCACAGTATGGGGAATGGCTCAGCATGGGGATCCTGGAGGCTATTCCTCAGTTCACTCCCCAGAGCCACCAACCCCAGACTCTCCTCAAGCATCTCTAGTCCATTCTGCCCTCCCTATGCTGTAGCCCAGGGTTGTGTGCCTACAAATGAAATTTTGTGTGTTGGCCCTTTAGGAAGCTCTCTGAGTCTCCAGCCACCTCTCCCTGGCAGATAGAAACTCTGCTGCTTTTCACAGCTAGATGTTATCTGGGTTCTTCTCTGGCTCTGGTGCTGTAAGCTGGGGAGCCCAACTTGGGGTTTAGACCCCACACTTTACAGGGAGAACCCCCAGCCATTGAAATATCCCTCCTGAACTTCAGCTGCTGCCTGTGGGAGCCCAGCGAGCCCTCTTGTGCCTCCTCCACACTCCCTGCCAGTCTCATGGTAAAGTGGTTTCTTCTGTCTGTTCGTCCTTATAAGGTTTCTCTCCAAGTAGTGTTCAGTTGGTTATTCAGGATAATTTCTCTACAGTTTAGTTGTAATTCCAGGTTGGTCCTGGGAGGAGGTTAGTGTAGCTTCCACTGACTCCTCCACTATCTTGGATTGAAAGTCCACATTTTTCATTTTCACCAATAACTTCATTGATTTTGGTATTTTGAGTATGTCAGCTATCTCCTGCTATTGGCTTCTAGTAGGTAGAGGCCAGGGGTGCTGCTAAACATTTTCCAATGCATTAGACAGCCCCACAGCAAAGCATTATTTGGCCAAAATATCAGTAGTACTAAGAACCTTTGCAAACCACTTTTGAAATATTCAATCAGTCACAGCATTTTCTCCATACAATGCACAAACCTTTTTTGCATTTTAGTTGCATTTTTACCTTTTTTGAAATAATAAAGCATAATATGCTGAAAATGTTGCACACTCTCCATCTTCAATATTGAAATGGCTGCATAAAAATTCACCAATTTTGATGGGGTTTTTGTAAATGCATGCTTATATGACAGCTGTGACAATGCAATCTAACAAAATTGTTTTGAATGAAGTTAAAGACATGTAAGCACTACTAGAGCCATCATACAGAGAAAACTACATGAACTTTTTGGCCAACCCAATAAATTGTCCTGATTCTAATGAAAGTGATGACTAATGCTCACATAGCACTACATGCCAAGTACTATCCTAAGTCATGTATTCACCACAGTCCCTTGAGATAGACACTATTTTCTTCATTTCACACATGAGGAAACAGACACACACAGAAGGTAACTGACTTGTTCAGAGTCATAGAGGGAGGTTGTAGTTGATTCAGGATTAGAGTCCAGGCCACCGGACTCCAGAGCCTATGTGACCTTCCTGGGCTTAGGAACCCCAGTCTGTAATGTATGCCAAGTCAGCTTTATTTCAGCTGCCAGGTGAGGCTTAGTACATTCCCTCTATTCTCACTTTGCTGAGAGTTTTTATCTTAAATCACTGGTAAATTTTGTCAAATGCTTTTTTTTTGCATCTATTGAGATGAACATATGGTTTTTATTCTTCATTTTGTTAAAGTGGTATATTGCATTGACTGATTTGCAGCTGTTGAACCATCCTTGCAACCCTGAAATAAATATCACTTGATCCTTTTTATGTACTGTTGAATTTGGTTTGCAAATATTTTGTTGAGGATATTTACATGTATATTAATCAGGGATATTGGCCTGTTATTTTCTTTTCTTATGGCATCCTTATCTGCTTTTGGTATTAGGATAATACTGGCCTCATAAGATGACTTTATAAGAGTTCTTTCCTTTTCCAATTTTTGGAGGAGCTTGAGAATCATTAGTATTTATTTTTCTTTGAATGCTTGGTAAAATTCACTAGTGAAGCTGTCTGGTCCTCAACTTTTGTTTATTGGGATATTTTTGGCTACTGATAATCTCATTACTAGTAATCAGTCTGTTCAGATTTTCTATTTTATCATGAATTCAGTCTTGTAGATTATATGTTTCTAGGGATTTATCCATGTCTTCTAGATTGTCCATTTTGTTGTCATTAATTGTTCATAGTAGTCTCATATGAACCTTTGTATTTCTGTGGTATCAGTTTAACAACTCTGCTTTCATTTCTGATTTTATTTGTGCTTTTTCTTGATGAGTCTAATAAAGGCTTTTTAATTTTGTTCATCTTTTCAAAGAACCATGTCTTAGTTTTATTGATCTTCTCTATTGTCTTTTTAGGCTCTATAGCATTTATTTCTGCTCTAATCTTTTTTATTACTTCTCTTCTACTAACTTTGGGCTATATTTGTTATATTTTTTTAGTTACTTGAGGCTTAAAGTTAGGTTGTTTGTACACACCCCAATGTTCATAGCAGCACAATTTACAATAGCCAAGTGTTGGAAGCAACCTAGGAGCCCATCAGTAAATGAATGAATCAAAAAACTATGGTACATTTACACAATGGAATTCTATGCAACAGAAAAAAAGAAGGAGCTCCTACCCTTTGCAACAGCATAGATGGAACTGGAAAGCATTATGCCAAGCAAAATAAGCTAGGTGGTGAAAGACAAATACCATATGATCTCACCTTTAACAGGAACCTAAACAACAAAACAAACAAACAAGCAAAATATAACCAATGACACTGAAATTGAGAACAGGCTGACAGTCACCAGAGGGGAGAGGGGAGGGAATTTCAGGGAGAAAAGGGGAAGAGTTTAGAGGAACAAGTATAAAGGACACATGGGCAAAAACTAGGAGGGGTGGAAATGGGAAGGAAGTGGGGAGGGCTGGGCGGTGGGCTGGGATGAGAGTAAAAGACAGAAAACTGTACAAGAACAACAATTAAAATAAAATTTTAAAAAAGTTAGGTTGTTTGTTTTTGACTTTTATTGTTTTTTGAAGTAGGCATTTATCACTGTGAACTTCCCTCTTAGAACTGCTTTAGCTACATCCTGCAAATTTTTGTATATTTCCATTTTCATTTCTCTCAAGGTTTTTTTTATTTATAATTTGATTTCTCCTTTGACCTACTGGTTATTTAGTAGCATGTTGTTTAATGTCCACACATTTGTAAATTTTCAAGTTTTCTTTATGTAATTATTTTCAAGATTCATACCATTGTTGTCAGAAATGATGCTTGATGTGATTTTAGTCCTATTAAATTCAGTAAGACTTGTTTTGTGGCCTAATGTATGACATATCCTTGAGAAGAATGTGCACTTGAGAAGAATGTATATTCTACTATTTTTGGATGAAGTGTTCTGTATATATCTATTGAGTTCATCTGGTCTAATGTGTCATTTAAGGCTGATGTTTCATTATTGATTTTCTATCTATATGACCTATCTATTGATGTAAATGGAGTATTCAAGTCCCCTAATATTATATTGCAATCTATTTCTTCCTTTAGTTCTGTTAATACTTGCTTTATATATTTAGGTGCTCCTATGTCAGGTGCATAAATATTTACAAATTTTGTATCCTTTTGTTTGAGTGACCTCTTTATTATTATGTAATAACCTATCTTTGTCTTTTACTACAGTTTAAGTCTTCATTTTAAAGTCTGTTTTGTCTTATATAAGTAAAGCTACTCATATTTTCAGTTCTTTCATTTTTCATTTGTATGGAATATTTTTTTCCATCTCTTCACTTTTAGTCTGTGTTTGTCCTTACATCAAAAATGAGTCTCCTGTAGGCAGCACTGATATGGGTCTTGGTTTTTGTTTGTTTATTTTTTTATCCATTCAAGACCTCTATGTCTTTTGATTGGAGAATTTAGTTTATTTACATGTTAAGTAATTATTGATAGTTATGTACATAATGCCATTTTGTTCATTGTTTTCTGGCTGTTTTTGTAGTTTCTCTCTGGCCCTTTCTTCTCTTGCTCTCTTTCTTTGTGATTTGATGACTTTCTTCAGCGGTATGCTAATATTTCTTTCTTTTGTATATTTACTATGGGTTTTTGCTTTGTGTTTACCATGAGGCTTACATATAACAACTTATATATGTAGCAGTCTATTTTAAGTTGATAACAAATTTGATCTCATTCTAAAGCTCAACATTTTGCCCCCCACACACACACACGTTTTATGTTTTTGATGCCACATTTTACATTTTTTGTATTGCATATTTTTTAACTTATTATTGTAATCCTAGTTATTTACACTGCTTTTGTCTGCTAACCTTTATACTAGCTTTATAAATCATTTATCCACTGCTTTTTCTATATATTTATCTTTCCAATAACAGTTATTCTTTCATGTATGTTCTGGTTACTAATTAGTACCCTCTTGTTTCAGCTTAAAGTCCCTGTAAAATTTCTTGTAGGCTGCTTTAGTGGTGATGAATTCCTTAATTTTTGCTTATCTGGAAAACTGTTTAGCTCTCCTTCAATTCTAAAACACTTTGCTGGTTTGAGAACTCTTGGTTGGAAGTTTTTTGGGTTTTTTTCTTTCAGCACTTTGAATACATCTTGCCACTCCCTTCTGGCCTACAATGTACTTGCTGAAAAATCTTATAGATTTATGGGGGTTCCCTTGTACATAGCAAGCAGGTTTTTTTCTTGCTACCTTTAATATTCTCTCCTTGTCATTAACTTTTTGACATCTTAATTATAATGTGTTTTGTTGTTGTCTCTTTGGGTTCCTTTTGTTTGGAACTGTCTGGACTTCCTGGATCTGGATGTCTGTTTCCTTCCCATGTTAGGGAAGTTTTCAGACATTATTTCTTCAAATAAGATTTCTACCTTTTTCCCTCTTTCTTCTCCATTTGGGAACCCTGTAATGCTAATGTTCATTAGCTTGATATTGTCCCATAAGTCATTTAAGCTGTCTTTACTTTTTAAATTCTTTTTTGCTTTTGCTGCTCTGGCAAAGCAGGGTGAATTCCACTGCCTTGTCTGCGGAATTGTCCACTTGTCCACTTGCCTTGATTCTCCTACTCTATCTAGTCTTCTGTTGAACACCTCTAGTGTACTTTTCAGTTCAATTGCATTCTTTAGCTCATTTATGAAAATATCTATATACCATTGGTTTGGGTAATCATTGAATTACCCAATGAATTACCCAATGGTATGAGCTAGGGAGCACATACCATTCTGAGGCTTTACATGCATTATCTCATTTCATTCTCCCTCTGTCTCTCCTTTCCTCTCTCTTATGAAATGGCCATCTTGAAAATCCCCATGAAATGGGTGAAGAAGTTCAGATGAATAACTGGCCCCATATCACATAGTTCATGTCAGCAGAGCTGACACTTCCCTCTAGAACTCACACTCTAAGCCACAATGTCAAAGGGTCTATCCACATCTGAAACTATTGCTCTAAACCTTTATCAGAATATAAATTAAGAGAGGGCAAAGAGAAGTACTATAGACAACAAGGAAAGAAGCAGAAATGGATAGAACAAATGCATAAGAACTCAAAAAGCAAATCCTCAGACATTCTGTGCAGGAACAGATTTTCGGGAGTGTCACTGTGTCTATACCACAAATATAGTAATCGATGCTCTTAATCTAGGTCCTGGGTCTTCAAGAATAGAGAGGTGAAATGCAGTTTTTTTAAGAAGACAAGGATATATAGAATGATTCAGAAAGATTTCTATTCAAAAGTCATTAATATGGGAAGAAAAGTTTTATTGCTGAAAGAATTAAACCCATAAGCAGCTGGAAATCTTCTATTTAGCTTGACTGGCTCCCTATAATCTCATTGACTATCAGTTTACTTAGGGTTTAACTATAGTGGTTAATGCCTAGAGAAGAGGCTTCTCCAGTTGGGAGTGGTTTGTAATCTATCTATCCATCATTGTCATGGTCCAGTGCTGCTCCACTGGCACCTAAAAATCAACAGCTTCAGTTTCTAGAATTACTCTGTTCAGTAGGCTTTTGCAGGTTTATCAGCACAATTCTGGGGTATACACATTTTTACTGCTACCTGGCTTAGTAGCCACTCTTCTCATACTTAAATTCAGCTGATCTTTTGTTTTTTCCAGCCACTTTGTTTTAATTACACAAAATGTTTTGATAGATAACCCTATTTCAATTAGCCCATTAGAAAAAAAATTCCATACTCATAAGCAAAATAGTTTTTATGTAAAAATAATGAAAAAGGGGTTCAAATATTATAACAGCATAACACTTTCTGATGTGTATAATGAGATAACTCCTGGAATAAAAGTTTTAAATGTAGAAGTACTACAACTCCTCTTCATCCTTTGGCTGTGTTTAAAACTTTGAAATTTTTTTTGTTGAAAATGTACTTTCTATTTATTACTAAGATTTGTTATTGCATTATGTGCTACAGGTCCCCTTTTCCATTTTTTAAACTTCTCTACCCTTTATGCTAATAATCATTTGTGAATTCTAAGAGATAACCCCAAAAATGTAACCCAAAAATAAATAAATCATAAAATCATGAAGGTTGTATCAAAATAAAAAACCATTGTACTCTTCCTCAACATTAGGAATCAGAAGACAAAATACATTTTTTACCACTCTTTTTCCCTTTGGTCCTCTTTTTAAAAATAAGTTTATGATGTATGTGAATATATTCCAATAATGTTACAGTGGTTTCATAAATGAGGAGCAAGAATTCCAGGGCATTGATGGAGTATGTCCAAGTTCACAGCACCTTAGGGGCAAAATCATGAATAGAAGTGACATCTCTTTCTTCTGGGACCAGTATTCTTACTACTCATGCATCACATGACATGAGATTCAGTAAGAATTTCTCAGTGTTAAGGTACATTGAACGTGCAACCTAAAATCACAGTAAACACCTTCTATTATTCCAGCTGACCTACTTCAGGAACTGTGCCAATACTGTGCCTTCCATACCTATGAAGGCCTGGGTGAAGGATTTCAGAGTAATACTAATTTTGTTTTATTGTACTGTATGTTCAGAATACAGCAAACACAGGCTGCTTATCATGAGAACTTTATAAAAGGCATGTGAGCCGAGAGGCATATCAATCTTCTAAGCAATATCTTCATCTGAACAGCACAGTTAGAATGCAAAGAGTATGCTGATGAAAAGAAGTTTCAAAACTTAGGATTTTAGATAATCTATCCTTTTGCCTCTGATATAATAAGCACTTTGATTTATTTTTACTTAATTCCTTTTTTTGTTCTCTTGTTTTCACATTGTTTAATCAAAATCAAGTAGGTTAGCTCAATGGGCCCTTATGTTTTAACATGGATTTCACCCTTCCCAGAAGAGCAGACACTCACATAGCACTCATTATTCTTTAAAAGCTTCAGATATATGTGCTCACTTAATCCTCACAACACCCAGCAGGGGGAACTATTAGAGTTCTTGTCTTGTAGATGAGGAGACTGCATGCAGAGATGGCCACACCACTAGTCATGGTGGGTTGAGGTCCGGAATCTGACCCTGGAGTCTACACTCTTCCTACCCTCACTCTGCTGCCACTGGGCCCCAGAATCTTTACCTTCCTACCACCTTGCTTGGTACCTAAAATTCTCATTACTAGCTTTCTTCCCACAGGTTACTGTGTTGCCTACAAACATTCTATTTGGGAAGGGAATCTCATAACTATATATTATGTATATATTTACAGTGAATAGAGACTATCAAGGTGGGATGGAATAACAGTTATTTGATTACCTGCCTTAAGAGTTAAAAAGCTTTTCTTTTGACACACTATCATTTTTATCCTTGGAACAGATGACCATAAGTGATTTATCAAGGAAGAGTTAAGCTCTCTGGAATATCTGAACCATAACTCATTCATGGTTTTATAAACAAGTTTATTTATGTGTCCATATTAAGTTCCATTTAGTTCTCCTATTTTCAGTTTTTTTCTTCAAAAATGGTGCTAACTGCAAACAGAGTGAGCATCCACTACGTCATTATTCAAGTGCTCAGAGCTTAGAGTCATGTCTGCAGAGGCAGCATGATGTTAGAGAGAAATGCTATAGAAAGTGTCTTAGCTTCTCCTCCCCTTGATGTGTACTAGCCACAAAACCTTGGGAAACATCACTGAATATCTGGGTTTTTAATTGCATCATCTGTAAAAATGAATGAATACTAGGCAAGGGATCCCTAAAAGCTGTTCTAGCCCAGAGAACCTGTAGAATTATGACCAAGGTATTATTTCATCAGTGCAATGAGTGCATTGATAAAAAATCATATAGAAGGTAAAAATCACTTTTCTTAAGAACCTATTTTTGTCAGTTCTCACCATGGATTGGGAGATACATTCCAGTAGGAACAACTGGAGACTGATAAAAAAACTAAAACAGTATGTAGATGCTGTGGGGGACCAGCTCCCTGTGACCCAGTCACAGTACAAATAGTAGAGTGGAGAAACACACCGTGGGTTGGAGAATGGGTCTCATGGTATTGACAAAGAGAAGGAAAGTGATTATAAGCAATAGTTATGATGAAAGCAACTTACTTATTTACAAACCTATACCTCCTTAATAGTTTGTCGTAGTACCTAAAATTTCTATTATTATATTTCTTCCCATAGGTTGCAATATGTGGCATCCATATTATAAGTCATACCTGCACCTTATATGTATATAGTAGTGTCAATAGTGGAGGCAAGATGGAATAACAGTCATTTCATGAAATGCCTTGAGGTTAACGGATAAACTGCCTTACAGAGAGGGACCTGCTGCCAAGAGCTTATGTGGCAGAGGCTCAACTTCATGGAACAGCCTGAAAAGGGGAAATTAACTGGAATAACAGGGTGTTCTTTCAATTCACTGTAACCTACCTCCAGCTGCAGTGTAAAGAATGAGATTTAGTAGTCCTCAGTTCTTTCAGCTGCAGAAATGCAAGTAGATAAAAATGGAAGTATGGGAATTGTTGGATCATTCACTTATTCAATGAGAATTTCCTGAACACCTCCTAGGTAAGCTCTAGGGTAGCCAGGAAACTGAAAAATTATAGTGGACGAGATGCAGTCCCTGCCCTGAAGGACAGTTTATCCACCAAACTTTTGCTAAAGTCAGCCATTTTCACTTGAATACTCTCACCACTTTATTCATTTTCTTGCATCATACTGTAAAAACTAAATTGCGTAGTCACTAACAAAAATCAAGATGGAAAATATAAACAGGGGATATTTTTTCTACTAACTTGAAGAAGGGTTCTACAGCTCACTGAGCCAGTGAAACACGTCTTTAATAATTTGTTGTTATTGTTATGTGTATACCATCAGAACGTGGTACATTAGCTCAATTAGTAACTTTTTACAGCTTCTGGTTTTATACTCTTATTCTTTCTTAGGGTTTCAGATGGCTTGTGTTACATTTCTTGGATGTGGTATGAAAATATCTCGATAAGTTTCTATTTTTAATTTTTTACTTCTTTTCATGGTCTGTTACCTAAAACTATTCTATAGGGACTTGAAACCAGTCCCTGAAGTGGAGGGACTTTTGCATTGTCACATTCATGTTCTCTTGTCCTGGGTTTATCTTTTTGTTCTCTGTTTATATGTTTGAATTATAATACATAAGGCTTTTGTTCAGAGCAAATATCTAAATTTTTTATTATGTCCCTGATATTTAAAACAGGATAAGTTTTTGTCAAATTAAAGATGGGTTAACTCTGAATATTTAAATATTTTAAGGTTTTCAGCCCTGACTGGTGCAGCTCAGTGGGCTGAATGATAGCCTGCCAACCAAAAGGTCATGGGTTCAATTCCCAGTCAGGGCACATGCCTGCATTGCTGGTCAGGTTCCCAATTCAGGGCATTTGAGAGGCAACCAATCATTTTATTTCTTGCACATTGATGTTTTCTCTCCATCTGTTTCTCTCTCCCTTCCCATCTCTCTAAAAAATAAATAAAATCTTTTAGAAAAACTAAAATATTAAATATTTTAGGCCTTCAAAAATAAATGTTTACAGTTATGTTGTGGGAACGAACTTTAAAATAAAACTATTTCAGCTATAAATTGGAGGATAAGTCCTGTAACCACACAGTTTTTCAAAACCATTCCAGTTGGCCCCAGTGAAGTATGATACAATGGAATGAGCCCGGGATTAAAAACACTTGAGTCAATTCTCAGCCAGACACAGTCTCTTAGCTACCTTGCTCTTGAATTTTCTCATCTGTAAAATAGGAATAGTAATACCTACTTCAAGAGTTGCTCTGAAAAAATTAATTAGAACATATGCATAAAAATGCTTGGTAAGCTAAAAAACACAATTAATATGAGTTATTACTGTTACTAGTGTTGGCCAAGTTCAAACACTAGAACCAGAAAAGGACTTGAATTACAATAAAAATTAGAAAGAAACTCAAAGACCTTGACATACACATAGCTGACAATTCATTTCTAACCTGCTTACTTCGGAAGACCTAAGTAACACCAAGGTGTGTATTATTGAAAACAGACTACTAATGTGCTACCTCTACCAGGTGTCTTTGCATTTTAGCCCACTCAGGGCCTGTGACTACAGGATTGATGTTCTACAAGTTAAATTTTAAATATCAACCAGTAAATGATTAAAATTATCAGTGGTTTTTATAGCTGTTTCAAATTAAAGACTTTAAATATAGGGGGAAATGTTTTTATTTTTTATCAACATTTACTCTTATGTGCATCTTTTCAACATGCCATGTCTATGGTCATTGCAAATAAAGCATTCTCTGCATTACATGTAAGAAATTGAACTTTGGAATACTTAACCATTGAACACATCTCTGAACAACTCTTGAAGTTCCTTTGTGTCTCCCAAGCCAGGGAACCCAACCTAGGATTGAGAAAGCCTTACTATACACCTTAAATAATGTAGAATATCTGAAATTGCCATATATTTTATAATAGAAATGCACATTTAATGTGATAGTATCCACCTCCTATATACCCCCCTCCCTCAGAAATCTTATGAAAACAGTACTATATCAAGAATGGAGAAAATACAGCATTTTGTGGAACTTAAACATCATATTGCTTCAAAAAAGCAAAGAGCAGTTATAGACATTTCCTTGGCTAATAGCATAATTCTTAAAAATATCATTTTATATAATAAACAACTATTGAGTTCTTTGAAGCTAAACCTTGCCTTTTGCGGAATGATAAACTACTTTGTGTTATGTACACAATTATGGGGACTGAAAAGCTGTATTGATAGGTAACATGGAAAGGAAATTCTGATTGGACACAATAGAATCACCAAGCTACAGGGTCTCAGTTTATTCCAGCAATTTTGAGGAAAACCTAGGGGATGCTACTGCCAGAATGGTAGGGATTACAACAGATTTCAAAATTAAATTGGCTTTAATAAATAAGTGTTCTCATTGGGAATGTATAACAGGAAACACATGTTCAAGAATATTCAAGAATAGTGAACAGGAAACACATGTTCAAGAATGTTCAAGAATAGTCGCGCTATTTATAAAAACAAAAGACTAGAAATAACACAAATGCCCCTAGCAGAGCAATAGATAGATAATATGTGCAATACCCACACAATGAGTCATACAGCAGTGAAAAGGAATATATTACACCCATACCACAGCATGGATGGATCTCAGTATCTTAATATTGAATGATAAACTAAAGTGTTGAAAAGTTATATGTAATATAATACCCTTCTGTAAAGTTCAAAAGCAAGCAAAACTAAATACTATATTATTTCAACATGTGTGTGTATGTGATAAAAAAAATTTAAGGAGAAGAAAATGACCACAATATTCAGGGTAGTGAACAGGAGGCAGAGAGAGGGCCCATAAGAACGTATAGGTAAATTTCATTTACTGATCATGTCTAGTGCAAGGTATGGCAGGGGACTCATGGTGTTCTTTGTATTATTAAACAAATAAATAATAAAACAAAACAGAAGAAGACCACATGAAGACCAATGGTAGCCATGTATCATTATCCAATTTTATTCACCTGCAGTCCACACTAAAAAGAAATTAGTTTTCTAATTTATTAACTTCCTCTTTGTGTCATGTCATCTCTTAGAGGAAAATTTTTCATAGGTAATATTGAAGGGATTACCTGAGCACAATAAAGAGAAACACAAATCTCAAGACTTTTATTTGAGATCTATTGTGATAGATGTCAGAGCTTTACGATTCTCTGTTTGGGCACAAAGTTCTTGAAGGTCTTACTTCCATGAAGACAGATTCAGATTATGCAGAAGACATGGTGGAAAATCAACCATTTTGTGTAAAGTAATAAACTATAAATTTTATCACATTCTAGCAGTCAATCTTGCCATAAATCAGACTAGAATTCCAGATATGGATGCCTCTTCCAGTTCTTGTTTATGAATGTATATAATCCAGGTTACGTTAAAAGTTTTAAACTTTCAACATTCAACAGAAATAGTTGTGGAAAGAAGGCTGCTCCCTGGAGCCAGGCTGCCTGAGTTCAGAGTCCACCTGCACCCTTTCACGCAACAGCACCTCAGCAAGCCAGAGCGTGTTCCCCCCTAAAACAGGCTTGGGAATGGGGCCAGCCACACAGAGTCGTCGTGAGAATTAAATGAGTTAATACACATAAAAGGTGTGAGGCTCAATGTTTGCATGTTGTAAGTACTTATATCAGCTACTCAGAGAAAAAACATTTTTAAATCGAACTTTCGTTTATGTGTTTGCAAATCCAAGGTATTCTACTGATCTCAAAGTGACTGTACCAGTCCATGTAACTGTGGCCAGCCCTTTACAATGCACACATTTTCTGACCAGTACTGACCAAATACAGAAAACAGGAATATGTGAGCCACAAATGCAAACCACATACGTAATTTTACATTTTCTAGTAGTCACATTTTTAAAAAGTAAAAAGAAACAAGTAAAATTTAACATTTTATTTAACACAATACAGTGGCAGGCAGAAGTAGGTTTACCATTGTAATGCAAATGAAGACTACAACAATTAATAAATAATAATACAAGAAAAAACTCTGTGTTTCACATACCCACAGCTATAAACCTTTTGCCTACCCCTGTATAACCAAAATATTATTTCAATATGCAATTGCTGGAAATTATTAGAGATATTTTATAATTTTTTTCATGATTGATTTTTGAAATCCAGCATGTATTCTGCATGTACAATACATCTCATTTTGAGAAAACAACATATCCAGTGCTCCAATGCTACTTGTCACTAGTGGCTGCTGTATCAGACAGGCCAGGCTGAACCACAGAATGTGGGCAAAAGAAACAATGAATTCTCCTTAGGCAGCCTCAGCACTGGTGACACTGACAGGCTAGGTGAGAAGCACTATTTGTGGCTGTTCTTTGTGCTTCTCTGAGCCCCTACTGGTACCCTCATGTCCATGTGGCACTCCCAGCCTGTGCTGGATGGAGGGTGGCATTCACTGAGGAGTGACCACTGCCTGAGCCTACCAGCTGTGCTTCCTGCAACCCCCCAGGGGCCAGGTACACTAACCTTTGCCCTGCCAGTGCTGACGAGAACCTCTTACTGCCATAAAACCTTCTCTGCAATGCTTTTCTGTTTTCAGGTCACTGGGTAAAATGTCCATCCAAATGGGCATGACCCCTAATCTAGCTGACTCCTTCTGAGTCTCCTATATCATTCACCATGGCCTGACACTGGGACTGAACTCAACCATGTGGCTTCTTTCCACATATAGGTGGTGTTGCAGACAGCCATGTTCTCTGTTTATACAGGAGGTGCAACTGCAAGACCTTCCTTACCTCACCTTCATAAAGACACCCTACAGTTATTAAAAGCTCTGCTTATTAAAATGCTGTGCTTTTTAAACATATTCTTGACAACTTTGTCCGAAAAAAAACCCACATGATTATGCATTTCTCAAGCAGAGGCAGATTGAGTAATTTTGTTCTTTTCATTTTCTTTTATGCATGCACTTTTTAGGGCATTTATTAATTCACTGAAAACATACAAATTAGCACTTTACTCAGAGCCAAGATTGGCGCTGGTCCTTGTGTGTTTAAAAACACTGTATTATGTGCCTGAATAGAATACATTGAAAAAATAATTATTTTCCAGTCTCAGTGAAATTGGGGGGAAAAGCTAGTACCTGATGTCTGAGCCTTAAGAGAACTTTCTGTGGGTGTTGAATTAAGAGAAAGTTGTGTGGCCCTGGGTGTCCTGTTCATCAGGGAGTCAGAAAAGTGGGAGGAAATATATGACTCATGGTATACAAAGAATTCAAGACCAAAAAGGCAAATAAACGGGGCATTACTCAGTCTCAGTCACTGCTATGTAAAAGAAGGAACAAGAAAACAATTAGCAAAATAGTGTTTAAAGGGAGAAAGTCCCAGATACTGTAACCTTTTTAGTTTCTCCAAAGCCTGGAATTACTGTGATTCGTGCATTTTGTCAGTCCCATGCTCAGTTTCTCATCCCCTATCTGTCATTTCTTCCTCTGCCCCAATCTAGCAACATCTTCTAGACTGTATGGTTTTGTTTGTTTGTTTGTTTTTTGCAAGATTTTCCCCCATGAAATTAGGAAAGTAGGTCTAGAGAGCTGAAAGATGAGAGGGTACCTGAGAGTTACAAAAAAGCTGGTGGGTGGATGTGAATTCTGCCCATTCCCTGAGATGTCATCCTTTAGGGAGGCTCTGGAGATGTGGAAGGGGTGTCCTCAGGGTAGAAGGAAGTACTGCACGTTCTGTAGTAAGCTTGTGTGCCATGAGCCTCCCAACAAGTAGAACAAGTGGAAACTATACCAATTAGAGGAAACGGGGATGCTGAGCCAGAGTGCTGGTGCCCAGGAAGAACGCACTTCTCCCCCAGGGGTCCCAGTGCCTCCAGCAAGGACTGACCTGTGCAGGCCATGCCCTTTCAGAAGTGTGGTCTGAGACAGCATCCCATCCAGTCTTCCTAAGGGTTTTTGTTTTCTTTTCTCTCACATACAATTAATTGTCTTAGGTACAAGAAATCAATGCTAGTGAATTTAAAAGCAAACTGCTCTGTTTTGGCTAAGGTTTTATTTTTTGCAATGTGTCTACCCTAAATTGAGTCCGGATTGGTGTGTGTAAGGCCATGAGGGGTCGTTCTGACCAGAGAATGTTTAATTCTCCCCCTCCAGCAAAATATCAAAAAATGTCTTGGCTCTGAATGGGTTACAGCACCAGCTCCTCCAGCTAAGTTCTGTGTCAAGCTGTTATTAAAGGCCTTTAAAGATTTCCACCCACCTTCCTCCCACTCTCCTGGCAAGTGAAAGACATTTGAATTCCTCTCTCAAAGGGGAAAATTATTAAAGTAAAAGAAAATGACTGTTCCCTGTTTTGAAAAGGAGAGAGAAGAAAAGTGGGTCTGCCCCTCCTTTATGATCCCTACCTGTGAAGTATATTATCGGAAACAGGGTGAAGAACCCTGACTTTTAGAAATCAGGAGAAAAGGAAGATAAGCCCATCAGCCTTTTATGTGCTTAAGTTCAGCTTATAATTTACTGTCCTACAACACAGTTCACATTCTGCTGTGGAGCACAGCTCACCCCAGGGGAGGTGTCAATGCTGACTAGGATTAGGTCCTCACAGACCAGTTTTACTTGAAGACCCCAAATAACTGAAATATGGAGAAGAATATGAAAGGCAAATGGAAACTCCTATTTATTATTCCTATCCCTTTTGGGCACTAGAACTTCCACTGAAAATAAATCCATCTTCAGGGTCAGAACTGAATAGAAATAGTATTTGATAATGCTTCTTTTACCTGTGACTAAAGAAGGGATATAGGTTTTCTCAAATTTTCATTTAAATATTTTTATATTTTATAAATATCATTTCATAATTTGTGTTAACTCACCTTTTTACATCCCAAGCTTATAAACTATTCAACATATGTTCACTTAGCTCCAGCAATGTTCAGAGGGTTGAGAGGGGTATGGAAAAGATTTTTTAAATAATCCCTATTCAAGAGCTTATGGTCTAATTAAGAAGGTAAGGCCAACATTCATGCAAACTAAAAATCAAGAGGTTATAGTATTCAACTACATGCTAGTTTAAAATGATCTCCAGTTCTTATGACAAATATAAAAGAAAATAAGAATCTGACAATAGCAAAATCTATTCTACACAAATTTCAAGACAATGCATTTTATGTTTCCTTAAGATATATTGATATTAGAGCTGAAGTTTCTGCTAATGACACATCACTTTTTTGGCAACTGTTCTTGTGCCTGGAAGCAACACTATGATATTCAATAACATGGGCTGCAGTTGTTCTCCACCTTTATAACATGATCTGATTTTTTTCATTGTTGAATGTTTGCAGCATTGATATGAGGCATGGATATAGAGCATTTCAACTGTAGCATCATTTGGCAGCAATTGTTTAACTAAAAAACATTGAACATGATTGGATGATTGCCTGTATTTGAGATCTATCTGCCTTGGTGAATTTTACTAAATGAAGTTTTCATGTGTGTTTAGGGAGTATCTGTTTAATAGGATCATGGCAACATGCACTGGATTGACTTGATAATAAAGGCACAAAGTGCTTTTTAGCACCTGGTTTCATTGACTTGTCAATATCCTACTTCCTTCTGCAAAATTCCCTTTTTATTTCCTCAGTAAATTAATCCTGATCAAACCAGAAGCCATCCCTGTAATTGGGCCTTCAAGGTCTCAAGCAGCCCTGAGAACTTCTCAGCTGTATGTTCAATGTGTTATTCCCAAGTCAGGCTGTGCTTCAAAATCATCCGGGGAGCTTTTCAAACAAGATCCCTAACCCTGCCCTCAGTGATTTGACTCAGGAATTCTTGGGGAAAGTTTGAGGAATCCATCTATTGTAAAAGCTCCCCAAAGTTTTCTGTAATGCCCTTAGGTTTAGCAACAATACCAGAACACCTGGTTTGGCTTGTCAGTGTTTAGTCAAGCTAGGCTGTGCTCATAAAGTTTCAGTGGACTTGCAGGAACTTTCTGATTATACATTAATGGTCATCGGTGTGAATTGTCTGACTTAAAAATGTAGCCCCTGCTTTCTCTGCACTTATAATTCATAGTCATAGTAATAAATGAACTTCTCTACAATATTTACAATTCAAAACAAATCTCGATCCATTAAAAGTCACCAGCAGTATTATTGCTTATAACCATAATGTGTATGGTAAACTAAATGTAAAGCATTAGTTATAAAGAGGACTCAATACCACAAACACCACTGGTAGATCTGGCTCAGTTTGGGACCCTCCCCACCTCTAGCTGGTCCTCTAGCTCCATGCAACAGGACCTGTGCCTTGGTCAGTCTGTCATTTTGCTCTCACTCCAGCCAGGCCTGCTGAAACACAGAGGAGCAGGGTTAGGTGTGATGCTCGCAACAACAGATGCTCTCAACAGCAGCCTAAGTACTACTGATGGATTACTTTGGAATGCCAAGAAGTTAGTCAAGGCTAGCCCCAGGCAAAACTGAGAAACCCATGAAAAATGGCAACTGTACTGTTCTTTCTCAGTGTACTTAAGTCTGGGTAAAAAGTGATAAAAGGAGCTTAAAGTGGTGTTAGAAATTCTGGCACCAGTATGGTTCTCCAGATGAGATCATGTGCGAGGTGGGTTCCCTCTACGTCAGCATTGCTTGAAGATGGTTTGCACACTCACTTTTGGCATTTTCTCACAGCTTTTTAGCTCACCTGAGGGACTTCATGTACATGCAAAGTTATGGTGCCTGTGAAGCATATTTGGTGGGGAAGACTGTAGACCACCAGATTCCCCACACATCAAATAATACAATTATGCATCTATGGTTTACAAACATAAGCACAAATATCCTTTTCTAAGTGGATTCTAAAAATAAAGCATCTCTTCATCCCCTTGTAGCCTACGTATATTTTATCCCTATTTTTATCTTGTTATTTGCTACCATAATCTGGAAAGAAACAGATTGACACAGAGTTTTACATGCTATTTGTACAAATAATGCTCATCTGACTTGAAGAGATATATGAAAAGTTCAGATCCAGAAGCTATAAAATGGCCTTGTTATGAAGTGCCAAGACTTAGCCTGTAATGCACTGACACGGCCGTGTTTCAGAGTAAATATTCTGTTTGAAGTACATCACAAATCTGATTACTCTCATTACATAGGAGTACTTGAAGAAAGAAAGGCTCATTGGCAGTATGTACAAATAGTGTCAAATTACCATGTTGTGTACCTGAGACTAATGTTACATATCAACTATCCATCAATTAAATAAATACATATATTTTTTAAAAGATGAAGAAAGGCTCAGGTCATTGATATTGAAAATGAGAAGAAAATTGCAGGAAAATTCTAGGCTTCAGTTTTCTATAGCTCTCCATTATCCTAGGAAAGGTACTCTTTTTAAAAAATATGAGATGACAGATATATTCAAGGTAAAGATTAAAGTGGGAGAATGATTTTGATAGTTTGAATATAATTCGCTCAAGCCATTTCTTCAAGGAGGAGCTGAGTACTAGGTCTTGGTGGTGTGGGGTAACATGGGGGTGCCCAGAGCCCTGGCTTAGGCCATTTGTCTCCCTGGAACCTTACCACACCATTGCTGTGACAGGAGAATTCTCCAGGGCACTTATTAGTGCATGTGTGATCCCCAGCTTCCAACACTCTGACATCACTGTGTCCTTAGGGGTGGGGGTGGGGGTGTTGTTTATGATACTATGGCATTTACACTGGAGAGAAAAACTCATTGTTTGTGCAAATCACCAAGAGTTTTGTAAAATTTTAATTCTTTACACTGCGGTGGGGTTCGGGTACATGCTGGGAGTGGAGGGAGTCTGTTAGCATGTTTGATTTTTATCTCTGAGAACCCTTTGGCATTTAACATAACATAAAATCCTGTTCTGTCGCCTGTTGGTTTTTCCATCAAAACTATTTCAATACTTAATAAAAGAAATGAGGCTACTACTCAGAGCTTACAGAGGAAGACATCCTGATTTGGAAATGAGAACTTCTCTAAGATGTCTCTTGAGTAGCTGTGAAGGAAAGCTCAAAGTTGCAGAGCTTGTATGGATTCATAAGCTGTTGCTAGGATCCTATTGAAGGTTTCCATGAAAGATGCTGAGACTCTAAAGAGATCTACTGGCCACAGTTATTTTTAAATTCCCTTTCTGTTTGTATCTTTGTTTCCAGCCACAGAACTGGGAACAGCTAGATGTTATTCTGTAGCCACAGCAGAACCCACTCCCTTGTTGACATCCAGGCGGGAAGGGAGCTCGGAAAAGCCACAGGGACTTTTTTGTCTTCTAAGCAGAAGGCTGATTATCAAGAGATCATGCTTGTTTGTTTGAAATAAATGAGATTATTTCTCTCCTGGGTGTTTCCCTTACTAAAGCATTTTAAAAACTTTAAAAATGAAAAAAAATCTATAACCAACTCTACACTATCTAAATATTAAGGCACTAAGCTCATATAGTATACACACGCACACAAAATCATCCTACTAGTGCATATGATACATTTAGGTAAACATTATTAGACAATAACAGGTTATCTGATAGATACAATCACGTAGACTCCTGACCTGCAGCAGCAACATGCATTTATGAAGCTTTTTGCTCAAGTTGCTTTGCAGTGACCTTCTCTACAGTAACCCAAGTGTGCAAAGAGTTCCCCAGGGCTTTCACCAAAGCACCATCACCCTCACTCCCATGCTTTCTGGTATTAACCTCTTCCACTCAGTTGACCCAATCTGTTCAGAGTACCCTAACTGTTACCATGTCCATTTTTCATGTCCTGCTCATTATTTGAGTTTAAGCCCATTTCCTTGGGAGATCTTTCTAATCTATTCTGAAATTGACTGATTCTGTTCCTTTTCCAAAGTCCTGCTTTTTTGTCTTCCTGTGGCTTTCCCAGTTGGTACCATAGCTTTAGTTATCATATTATATTCAGTACTTTGTGCCCTTTATCATTTTTTAATTTGATGTATCTTAGTCATGGTCTCCTTACTGCAGTGTTAGCTTGTTGAGAACAGGAGCTGTGGCTCATGCTTGTAGTCCATCTCCCCAGCACCTGGCCTTGTGCTGGGTACATAATCTGCAAAATTACAAACAACTTAAGGACAGGGACCACCTTTGACAAACTGCCTTCTGGTGACATGATGATACAACTTCCATTTGAAATTCTGCAGATTCCATTTGTGGAAGGTAGGGAACTACAAAATTTATTGATAAAATTAGGTATGTTTATGTAGTACTGACTTATTTTAGCATTGAAATATGTCATTTTCCAACCAAAATCATGTGAATTTAAGAAATAATCTAGATCGAGCTACCTCTAAACTATATACGTACCCTCATACCATACAAAAATATTAGCTCAAAATGGATCAATGACTGAGACATATGAACTAAAACAGTAAAACTCTTAGAAGAAAACAGGGATAAATCTCCATGACCTTGGATTTCTTGGATATGGCACCAAAAGTTTAAGCAACAAGAGAAAATCAATATAATGGACTTCATCAAAATTTTAAATGTCTGTGCATCAAAGGACATTATCAAGAAAGTAAAAGACAACCAATAGAATGGGAGAGATATTTACAAATCATGTATCTGGTTAAAGGTCTAGTATCCAAAGAGACAAGCAGCTCAACTTACAGATGAACCAAGGATTTCACGAGGTAGCTCTCCATAGAAGATGGCTGACAAAGGCATGAAAAGATGCAAAACATCATTAGCAATTGAGGAAATGCTCATCAAAGCCACAGTGAGACACCACTGTCTACCTACTAGGATGGAAAACTGAAAATTACAAATGTTGGTGGGGATATGGAGAAATTGGGAGCCTCATAAACTGCTGGTGGGAATAGAAAATAGTACAACCAGTGTGAAAAGCAATTTGGTGGTTTCTCAGTTTCTCAAAAGGTTAAACATAAAACCACCATATGACTCAGCAATTCCAAATAATTGAAAGCAGGGAATTGAATAGGTACCTGTAAATTGATGTTGATAGCAGTGTTATTCACAATAGCCAAAATATGGGAAAAATCCAAACTGTCCATCAATAGATGAAGGAATAAATAAAATGTGGCATAAAATACAAAAGTATTACTCAGCCACAAAAAAGGAATAAAGTATTCCTATATGCTACAACATGAATAAAGCTTGAAGACATTATGCTGAGTGAAAGAAACCAGACACACAGACTGAGTATTGTGTGATTCCAGTTGTATGAAAAGTGCAGAATTGACAGATCCTTGTAGACAGAAAGCCGATCACCGTCTGCCTAGTATTGAGGGAGTGGGAGGAGGAAAGAATGGAGATTTACTGTTCAATGGGCACAAGATTTTCTTTTGGACAAATGAAATGTTCTGGAACTAAATAAAAGTGGTGGTTAAACATTGTGAATATATTCATGACAACTGTACACTTTTAAGATGATTAGTTTTATATTAGGTGAATTTCACTTTGTTTTTTTAAAAATGTTAAAGATACACATAAACAATGTTTGTACCCATCTCAGGAACAATTAACTTTATCAAATTATGTGTAGTGAAATACAGATTAAAATAATTTATAAATAATGCATTTTTGACTGAGTGTCATTCACCCTAAACTACAGATTTAAGGATAGTGACTTAAGAGCAGATGTAATTAAAGACATTGTACTTAAAATAATATAAATTCCATTATGAGGCAAGTTTAGTTTTGTTAGACAGATATTTCCTTGAAATTTAGTGTGAGGTTCAGGCCTTCTGTCTGCATGTCTGAGACACCTGTTTGTGTTAAGACCTGGATAACAGCAGAACTCTGCTGCTACCAACCTGGCCTATTGTTACTGAGGCTTTGGTCCCATGGCTGAGAAGAGTGGCTCTCTGTTGAAGACCTGGCTTCCATATGGGTTCTTTGAATTATTTCAGTAAGGAGAACAGCCTTCTCTAGGGAGAAATGGTCTTCCTCATGGGTTAGGGTTAAAATAAAACAATTCCCATTTCATCAGCTCCAGGTGACTAGGGATGCTGGCGTCTGGTTCCTGCAGGAATGGAGGCCTCACTTATGAGGTTGTTCAAAGCTGGGGTCAGCTACTAGACACCAGAGCATTCCTCTGAAAGGAGAATGTTACTGCCACCATTTAGAGATGAGCATATAAGCAGAAAGCCAATGCAAGGTGACCACTGGGCACCAACAAAGTCGTTTAATGTGACACCAGAATACAGATGTAATTCCAGGGTTAAAAAATTTTTAATGCAAAAAAAGTATCATGAAAGAAAATAAAATTCTTCCCTGGTTCCACCCTGCCCCCGAAATAAATACTACAAACCTTTGGCGATATCCTTCCAGCATCTTATAGACAAGCAAATCCACTTGTTTATCAAATTGGGATCTTAGCATAGCTACTGATTTAAAACCTGCCTTTTAAACTTACTAAAAACATTTTTCACTTAATATTCATTGTTTGGTACACCATTACTCATTTAGCAAAGTGCCTACTGTAGACATTCAATTTTTTGCTATTGTATATAATACTGCATAGATATGTAGCTTTCTGCAGCTCTCTGACTTTCCTTTTAGACTAAATTCCTAATAGAACTGCTTAAAGAGACATCATTGTTAAGGCTTTTGATTTATATTATTATATCACTTTTTTGGACTGACCTAATTTTAATTCTTCTTTGCAGTCAGAAAAAATATATTTTCTTTACAGTATAAATTTTCATCTCTTGAATTACCTGATTATTTAGTATCCTTCATAACTCTTTTGGACAGTGTTGTCAAAGACACAAGCTTTCTTTTGAGTTTACAAATGATACTGTCAGAATCTCATACATATTTCTTGCAAACAGGCCCAGATGGAGAAAAGCAAAACCCAAAGTCCCAGTGTTTTAAACCAGCTGTGAACTAATGTCATTACATAGAGCTGGAGAGAGAGAAGAAAAGTCAGTGAGTTAATTACACAGCACTGGTGTAAATGTTATAACTTAAATGAGTAAATTACATTTTTTATGAGAAACACACAGGGTAGGGCAAAAGTAGGTTTACGGTTATTCATATGGAAAATAATACAATAAATAATAATACAAGAATAAACTGTTTTGTATTATTGTTATTTGCTTTATTTTTATTTTTTAAAGATTGTATTTATTTATTTTTAGACAGAGGGGAAAGGAAGGGAGAACAAGAGGGAGAGAATCATCAATGTGTGGTTGCCTCTCATGCTCCACACCGGGGAACCTGGCCCACAATCCAGGCATGTGCCCTGACTGGGAATCCAACTGGTGACCTTTTGCGTTGCAGATTGGCACTCAATCCACTGAGCCACACCAGCCAGGGCTATTTGCTTTATTTTAAAAATTGAATTCAATATCTACTGTTTTGATTTCCCTCTTATGGATCAACACCTTAACAACAATTATAACAAATATATGTGTGTGTGTATTCATCCTTATCTCCATATATTTATTTCAAGCATAAATATATACATGATAGGTAGATGATAGGTAGGTGGATGGATGAATAAAATGACAAACAGCAGGTGTCCAGCAAAACCTTTCAGTGAGGCTGATTATTTAAGGGTCCTGCGGGGTTAATGTGATGGCTGCATAGAAGTGTAAGTTGAGGTGATAACTGAACATGTGTGTTGCTTATTATCCTTGGATTACCACTCATAATCAGGAAATAAAGCGTTCTTGTTGGATATTCTGGGGAGGTGTCATATAGAAACAATCTTTAGTGAGGGAAGGAGAGACGTTAATCCTGGCAGAAGCCAAGGGAAAGAAAGAAGGCACTGCCTTGGCAGAACGTCCCTCAGGCCACAGACCCAGGTAAAATTATACTTTGTCAAATCACATGGACGTGGATTAAAGTACTCAGGGCATGCCCTGACCAGTGTGGCTCAGTTGGTTGAGCATCAGCCCGCAAAGCAAGGGGTGACTAGTTCAATTCCTGGTCAGGTTACATGCCTGGGCTGTGGGTTCAGTCCCCTGTAGGGGCACATAGGAGAGGCAACCAGTGGATGTTTCTCTCCCCCTCTTTCTCCTTCCCTTCTCCTCTCTCTAAAAATAAATCAATAAAACCTTTTCTAAATAATCCTCGGGGCACAGAGGGAGCTGCGTAAACAACAGTAGTGACAGTCACAAGTCATACCAGGGAAGGGCCAGGCAGACTATACTGGCAAGAGGTGCAGCAACACAGCCAGGTGAGGCTCTTATGTGGGAGGCGTTTGTCTCAGTTCCAGTCTATCAAAACAGGAAGCTCTTTTACATGTGCTAGTCAATACATTATCAATAACATGAATTATTTATGACTTTCTGAAGATAATGGTGTTCTTGGATTCCAGAAAAGTTACTGTGCTGCAACCACTCAAGGCCAGACAGGTTCACAGGATTCGGGCAGACAGAAGAATATTCATGGAGCCATTGGGATGCTTGACGTGCCTTTAGTCACTGGCGGGTGGTCCACACACTGCAGGCCATGTGTCCCCAAGTGTCTCTGCATGTCAAACATGCCTTTAAACATCCAAATATAAAACCTACGTGTAGACACAAACCAGTTTCTTATCTATTCAAAATTGCTAACAAACAATGTATACAAATTTTCAACTCTGTTAATGAGCATAAACTTTGGTATGGAGGTGAATATGGGGAACAAAGTAGGTAGAAAGCAGTGTGACAAAAGAGGACTTCCTAGAAAAGTTTATTCATCCACTCACTCATGAAACAAATATGTTTTGAGCTCTTAGTACGTGTCAAGGACTATATTAAGTGCTTGATATACATTGGGAAACAAAACATGAAGATGTCTGCCTTCGTGGGGCTTACAGTCTAGCAAGGAATACAGAGAATACATAGAACATAATGAACAAATTAAGTACAAAGTATTTTAGGAGGTGCTAAGCATTGTAGAGACAAGACCAACCAGGGCAGACTGAAGGGCCTGGGATGGAGGAAAAGAGGATTGCAGTTTTACAGAGGCTGGCCAGAGAGATCTCATTGAGAGGGGGGTTTAAGGAGAGCCCTGATGTGAGTGAAGCAGGACCAGGACAGATAGTCCAGGCAGCTGGAGAAGCAGTGCTAAGGCACTGCCTCAAGTGGAAGCACGCTGTGGGTTCAGGGAACAGCAGGAGGCCAGTGTGGCTGGAACAGTGAGCAGGAGCAGAATGATGCCATGATGCTAGGGAGGCCATAGAGAGAGGGGCACCAAAGAAATAGGGTCTTGTAGTCATTCTGAGTGAATAGGGTCCCATGTGAGGTGTGGAGCACAGGAGGGACCTGAGCTGCCCTCTACTGTAGAAGCACCGTCCTGGCTGCTGTTCCAGAAGTGCTGTAGGTTGGAAAGAGAAAGACAGGTTAGGAGGCTGCTGTAGTAATCTAGGTGGTGAGAGAACCATGCAGGTGGTGAGATAGTCAACTCTGGATACAGTTTGAAAGTGGAGTCATCATGATGAATTAGATGTGTCCTGTTAAAGAGAAGCATTAACATGGCTTCATGGCTTGGTCTGAGCAACCGGAAAAACAAAGTTGCCATCAGCAGAGATGTGAAAGCCATAGATAGGGCAGGTTTGGAGGGATCAGGAGTTCACTTCTGGCCATGTTGAGTTTAAGATGTACATTACACATCGAAGAGAAGTGCTGGAACTGCCCTTCTCCACCATCTTTAAGTAGCAGGTTCTTTTGAGGAAGGTGCTCCTTGGCAGAGAAGAG
This sequence comes from Anoura caudifer, assembly GCA_004027475.1. Classification (NCBI taxonomy): domain Eukaryota; kingdom Metazoa; phylum Chordata; class Mammalia; order Chiroptera; family Phyllostomidae; genus Anoura; species Anoura caudifer. The sequence continues at coordinate 57,631 of PVKU01006408.1, forward strand.
GAGATACTGCTCAGATGAGTGATCCCAGGCAGGCCCTTAGAACAATCATAGCAATAATCATGTAATACATAACCATTATACATAGGTTTTATGTTTTCAAAGGTTTTTCAAATATGAACTTGGTTACTTCTTTCCCTGAAAGTTGAGGAACACTCTTCTTGTGCTCAGAAGAAAGTTTGGTTTGGCTAAAGATTACAAGAAAAATATTTTTTATTCCTGTAACCTGTCAGATGCCTTAATTTATTCCCTCTTAATAAATCATTTGCCAAGACAATGTCATTTTTCTGATATTTAGAGTCAAGTTAACAAAAACCTGATAAAATACAGATCATGCTTCTTATGGATTTCCCTTTAAAATCCTATTCCTGCCCACTATTCTATTATTTGGCCCTAAAAGATTAATTGAGAGAGTAAAAACTGAAATCATTCTGTTTATGAGGTTTCTTGTGTCATGGATAGCCCCTGGAAATTGCTTCTAGTTCTCATTGGAGTAAGTGACCTTGTTCAAAGAACCTTTTCTATCCACCTCTTTGTTGCTCATGGATTCTATTTGCACCTGATATGGCTGAATTCCACCTCTGCCATTGCCCCTGCCCCCGCATGTACTTCCTGATTATCATTTCACTGTACATTTTTATTTCTTCTCCTCACTCTCCTCTTCTTCCTCCATCCTTCTAATCCCCCAAATTTAGTTGTTCTGTATGATCCTGTCTTTGTCATTCTCTGCTTTTTTCACTACCTCTCAACCCTGGCAAGTTCATACAGCACTGTGACTTTAACCAGCAGCTGTCTATTGATTCTTCCCAAAATTCATCCAGTCTCCAGTTTCAACCCTGTCCTGAATTCCAGTCCTCCATCTGTAACTCCCTCCCTCACATGTCCCTGATCATCCCACCAGTCACACAACTTATCTAAATTTAATTTGTCACCTCTTCCAAAACATGTCTCATCACAGTGTTTTTTAGACTGGTCTCACTGCATTAGTGGCATATGTCTCTAACCCACATTCATGTTCCTAAAGCAGAGCTCTGGGACTCTCTTGATTAAAACTTCCAATCCATTCACAAAATCCATCCAATCCAAAAATATCCATTGAATGTTTACCTGCTAGGCATAATTCTAGATGCTGTACATACAGCAGCAGACAGAAAAGACAAAGCTCCTCATGGAGTTTACATCCTACAGGAGCAAAGGAGGAAACTGAATCTCTGTAATCAGATTTCCCCAGATGGGATTTGAGCCCAGGCCCTCAAATACCAACATCCATGTTCAAACCATAAATATTCTTTTATGGCTCATACCTTTATTATGTTTTATACTAAAATTTTCCTAAGAAATATGCCAATGTCAATACAGCAAACCCACTTCTAAAGACATTTGCTTTCATGTAATCTTAGTCCCAAAAAGAGGGGCTCCTCTCTCCATTTTAACTCTCAGCACATAAAACAAAAAGGATTCAGAATGACTAAGAAGACCAAGAATAATGCCTCAAAGTGTTATATAATTCAGCTTGATGTTCTGAAGAGAATTTTTGTCAGGTAACTTGATAGAACCTTGTCTGGAAGCAAAGAATAAAGTCGTGATTCTTTGAGTCCCTAATGAAAACACCGAATTATTTTATTACTGTTCCCACACAAATAAGTTTCTCTTATAAGTCTCTTTGGTATGCTCCAAGTGCACAGTTTTTCTCAGAGAATTAGGATTTTACAGAGAGAATCTTAGGTATAAGAGTGGGAGTATTGTAAAAGGAAAAATCAAAAGCTAAAAAATTAATTTTTGGAAAAATAGTACTTGAGGAAAATTATGTTCCCATCACTGTAGAATAGATTTATTTAATTCTCTACTATGGGTCATGGATCTGATTACTACAATTTTATACTTATCACAGTTGTTTTGTGAGATTACAATTTAGAAATAAAAGATAGGACTTCTGGCCAAGATGGAGGCGTAGCTGGACACGCTGTGCCTCCTCTCACAACCAACATTAAGGACAACAAAAATATAGAAGCAAAAAGAAAAGAAAACCCAAGCAGGACAGAGAGAAAATTGAATTATCTGGGAGTCCAACAACAATTCACCCAGACTGGTAAGAGGGGCGGAGTCAGCGGCCATTGGAGTTGGATTGCAGTGGGATAATCCAGTGGTAGTCCTGGGCATGCAGTCACTCCAGGCATGCAGGCGGAGGCGTTGCCGAAGGCTAGGAGGCCAAGTAGGGCATACAAGGCAGCGGACTGCAGACACACATTCGCACAGATAAACTAGGCAAAAACAGTAGCAAGACAGACTGCGTGACACAAGGCCCCAGTGCAGGGAAGTGAAGCCTAAAACCACTCGTTGAAAATACTTGTAGGGGCTGAGGTGCCAGGAGGGAGTCCCAGCCTCACAGGAGAGTTCATTGGGGAGACCCACGAGGTCCTGGAGCATGCGCAGGCCCACCCACATGGAAATTAGCACCAGAAGGACCCAATTTGATAGGGGAAAGAGGCTGAAGAGACTGGAATCTCCGAGACAGTACAGAGCAAGCGCCATTGTTCCCTCTCGGACACCGCCCCCACATCCAGCATCACAACCCAGCCAACTCGGCTGCCCCCACCCTGTTGAACACCTGAGGCTCCCCCCCTCACTACATAATAGCTGCGACCAGACAAAAATAAAACAAAACAAAACCAAGGATGGCTCAAAAGAGAGAACAGACCAGGGCCCCAGAGCTAATTCATCTGAGTGACCAGGAGGTAGCCAACCTATCAGAAGCACAGTTCAAAGCTCTGGTGATTAGGAAGCTCACAGAACTGGTTGATTTTGGTTGCAAATTAGATGAACAAATGAAGGCTACAGTAACTGAAATGAAGAAAAATGCACAGGGAACCAATAGTGATGGGAAGAAAGCTGG